>CABPRJ010001907.1:65551-358381 GCA_902439185.1 Cinara cedri | reverse complement strand
AAAAAAAAAAAAAAAAAAACAAAACAAAAAACGTTTTTACGACAGGCCCTTCTGAAAAATATATGCGTGCGTATTATACGAAATTAAATCGCCCGCGTTTCGTTATTTATTTATTACACCGTATAGGTATAGTTTTTGTTATTGTTGTTGTTGTTGTTGTTGTTGTTGTTGCCGCTGTTGTTTTTAATATATTCGTTATTATTATCATTATTTGTTTTTTTTTTTTTTTTATCGTAACGAATTTGTGCGCGTGTGGGTGTGTGCGTGTGCGCGCGCGCGCCCGGAAAAGCTGTCCGCGTTGGATAAAATAACGGGATTAATATCGACCGTCCCGCGCTCTATGTACATACGCCTATAATATTAATATTTTGATTCGATATTTTTGTGCGCGCACCGAGTGTTATTACACGCGCGCCGCGTTCCAATAAAATAAATTATAATGAACGTCGGCCCGGATTTATTAATTATTACGGATTTCCCGACGCGCGTGGCGGTTCACGCGGATATAAACCGCGCACACGTTATACACGAGTGTGTCCGAGCGTTACGCGTCGTTCTATTCGGTTTTACGGGGGGTTTTTTTTTTTTTTTTTTAATTTTTTTTAATTTTTTTTATTATTATTTTAATTTCAAGCAAACCCCACTCCCACACCGCGCTCGGAATTTAAACGTAAAACGATATCACTACGACAATACGCCCACCGATACAATGTAGCGTTTCGGCACCGGCGCACGTGTTCGGGCCTAAAAAATTCTAAATCGGGCTCCGTATCCGAGTACTCATATTCGAATATTACAGCTGTTTTATTTAGCCCGAAATGCGGGGGCGCTTACTTCAGATGTAGTGGTGCTAAGCACTCACCCCCACCACCACCCATTCTCTCGGCACCCCCCTCCCCGTATGTGCGCCGATGAGTTTCGGCACGATATTCATAGTTCGCGTTCTATAGGTGTTACGTGTATGGCGGGCATAATGTTTACGGGCAATTTGAACGCGCTACCCATGGTATCCTAATATTAGGCGCGGACGTGGGGTGGTGGTTACAGCGGGAAAGGACGATGGCAGTAGCGGATTTTCAACATTCATCCGGGAGGGGTCCAGAAAAACCGTGTATATTTAATAGGGAATCTCTGTTAATAGATGCCCCTCCCCTTTTTTTGCGATGGTTTATTGAAATTATGTCGGTGTCCGGGGGGGATGGTCCATTTTTGAAAATTCACTCCCCCCTTCTTTCGGCGACTTCTGGATCCCCTGCGGTGCGGGCGACACGTGAAATAAACGTTTCGTATCGAAAAGAGAATATTTTTATTCGCGATTCGATCCGCCGCGGATGTACGGACAATAGTCTGGGTGGGCTTACCCAGATTTTCTATAAAAAAAAAAATAATAATGATAATAATGTATAAAATAATATACTCGTAGATTGTTACACTCGTATTTGTACAAATACAACATTAGGACAGACGTGAGGTGTGTGCAAAAATAACCGGAGAGAAAATAACTTTTAGACTGTGAAGAATTGTGTAATTTCGCAAAAACTTTTTCATTTTATCATTCCGATGATGAATTTCTTATTAAATTAAAATATCAATGCGCATTGGATAAAACGTTATTTAAATCGCGCTCTGGTCTTTCGGAATTGTTTCACCGAGTATAAAGTTATCAAGTTAGATTTGAAAAATTAAAAAAAATAATTGAACTTGTTATACTGTAATACTTGTATCCAGTGCTTCAACGGAAAGTTCTAGACTAAATGGTTTGACGTGAAGTTCCATAGAAAGTATTCCGTAACCCGTAAAAAACAATTTAAATGTGGAGTCACTCGATTTTTAAACTACGAACAACTTCGGTAAATTTATCGAGCCTATATATTTAGTTGACAAATCTTACGACGACTCTCCTTTTTCATTATTCGGAACTCATCTGGAGGCACCAGAAAATATTTTATTTCCCCCCCCCCAACCCCCCGAAAAACCAAGATTAGGACCAATCCAAATGTACTTATACATTGTGCTGGTATACCTACAAAGTTATAGGTAACGAAATCATATTGTAGATTTGTTTCGTTTAAATATTATCCATATATAAAAATATAAAAATAAAACACACGACGTTGCGTTTTGTTCGCGATGATAACATTATAATATAGCGACAAAACCAGAAATCTAATTACACAAATTATTATTCGCTGCAGCAAAAGAGTATAACTTCACTGCTCAGAGCGAAACTCAATTTAATTTATTTTTTATTTTTTTTTTATGACGTGTTAATGGTTCACAAAAACATGATTAAATTGTACGCGTAAAAATATTATCTCGAAAGGATCAAGTCGCTCGAAAAAAAAAAAAATTTTTGTTTTTTCGTTAAAATTACTTTTCGCTTTTGCGTTTATTAAATTTGTACGGATTAAATAAAAATACCAAATATACATATTTTTGTTTTAGTTTGTAATGTTTACTTATATTAAACATTTTGGTAAACTTTGCAAAATATTATTATAAATATATATATTTTTTCTTGCACGGTGAATTTGGTGTTGTTTTCACGTTTAATTAGTTTAATGCGCTCGAAACGTCTACACAGCAGTATTCTATAACTGTTTATCGTAAATAAATATTGCAGAAAATGTCATGACGCGTCATTGCCATTTCACTCGGAATTATCGAATAAATTATAAATTTGTAACATAAATAAGGAACTGCAGGCCCGTGTTCAGAAAACAATTTTAAAATGTTTAACTACAGTACGTATACGTATACTGTATGCTTTAGAACTTCAGTGTCGGGACTTGTCTAGAAAAATATTTCCACGTTATTAGATAAATTATTCCGTATAGATGTACGTTTTTCGACGCTCGACATTTACGAGATGGAAACTTAGAATTGAGATTGAAAAGATTGCATGTAGGCAATTAGCGATTGTAGGGCAGGATTTGAGGAAATCGTCCACGTGTATAGTGACCCCCGAAACCCCTGGTTTCGCACAGAATCTGAAAAAAAATTGTTTTTATACAAATACCGTAAACTGAACTTCATACCGTGCGTGAATATTAATTAAACGTTAGTTCGACAGTTTATATATTTTTAACATGTAATCAAATTCCAAAATACAATCATTAATTTCGAAAAATGTAACTGTTCGTCTAGATAAATTATTATGATTACCTTGTATCTATTATTTGGAATATTTAGACAATTTTAATTCAATTTATCTCTTATCTTTATCTAGATAGATTTATTTAGTATTGTTTTATTTTTTTTTTAATCTGTGCCTCAATACTGCTGCAGGTTAAAAGGATAGCATTTTTAAAATTTAGATTGGTGCGCGGAATGAATCCCGACCCCTTCTATCCTGTGCCATTATACGTGTCACCTATCCGTATAGGTATATACTATATAGTAATGCAAGTATAATTTACATTTTGCCGTGTATTTGGAAAAATAATATTTATAAAAAACTGCTTTTTTTTTTTTTTTTTGTAAATTTCAAACACATTTTTACAAACTGTATAACTTGACGTATTAATATTTATTTAATAATAATTTTTCATTTTAAATCCCACGTATTAGACCATCAATCACGTAACACGAACTGAACCGTGTTTATCCGGTCGGGTGCAATATCGCGGGATTACCTAATATTACACTATATAATGTTTACACTATAGTCTTCGTGATTTCTATTATTATGTTACTTTTTTCCTAAAAAAATAATGTTATACCGGTAGGTTGCTCCAGGATTTACTCTCGGGAGCAGCATAATTAATTTACCCGATTCCTATACAAATATATAATTGTATAATGTATAAACGATACAAATCAGAAAAGTAGAGAATAATATTGTATATTAAACGATTTTTTTCTTACTTGAACTTACCATTTGTATTGGTCAACTAGATTTTAAAAAAAAAAGTATAACGCAATGTATTAAGTTATAATCCAAAGTAACGCTTTGTGCCGTTTAATGTTTTGAACCCATCAGTGTTCGTTGCTTTCGTTTTCTCTGATTCAACAAATAACAACATCAAAGATATTCAATCTGTGTTGTGTCAATGTTGTTTGAAGTCAACTTTGAACCCGGAGATTAGACACTCCGTTAGTTACCGCGTTAAATAAACGGATGACCTTGAATCTCTGAAACTCGATAAATATTTGACAATTGGACAACGGTAGGACCGCCGATCTGTTTGTTCCTCATTACTCATTAGACTCGATGATCAATCAGACAAGAAATCCTTTGTATTTTGATATTTTTCGAAAGTTGTACGTTTCTGATTGCCTCACGATACATCCGATAAACAACCAACAAACATGGCTGAGGCGCGAAGCGATGAAATTGATAAGGCTTAATGTCTATTCTGCAATCCGCTGTTCAATCTTATTAAAAATTAGACGCGGAAAATGTTCTACAATCTACTTGCACGGACTGTCGGGCCGAACAATTATTGTTCAACTGTCCATTCGACACACGTGTATTTAAAATACACGATTTTCACGTGCGATTTTTGTTACGCTAATCAATGCACGTGCTTGATGTTAGAAACACGAATTACACGTGTAATACACGGACATTTAGTCGATAAGATCAAACGGTCGGTTGAAAGTATAAAATTGCATTCGGGTAAACGACCGGCCAACGGCAACATTTTAAAATCCATCGGCTGCCGAAAACGCATCATGTCGGTGAAAAACGTCCGGTCGTTTCAATAATATTATAAATATATTATATCGGGCCACGCGTCATCGTATCGCGTCCATTCGTATGGTCCGGCGATGATTATTAATAATATAATAATATACGAGTAAGTCTGTTTTTTTTTTTTTATTATTTGTCTTTTGCCGTCAACGGACGAGTCATTGAAAATAATAAAAGCGGAAAAAAAATCGCAGTCGCTTACATTCTATCTTACGGGGTCAAAATAACGCTCACATATATAATATAGGTAAAGGATGTTAACAAGCGAAAATTAATTGGGTTTGGAGTTGAAACGTTCGAGTCATTATGGCGTAATTAGGGACGGGTTTACCGGGAGTGTGATTTTTTTTTTTTCGCACCTTACACCCGACAAAAGATAAAAGTTTATTATAATAACATATAGTGAGTATAGAGCGCGCTGAAGATGAAAAAAGCGGCCATCAATCACTGTTCCGGACCGCGGCTGTGTCGGCAGGTTTCGGTTTTGACTTGACTGCGGTGATTTTTTTTTTTTTTTTTTTTTTAACGCCTTTGCTCGTCTTTTTTCCGGGGCCCCTTCAGAACGGATATAATACGCCCGCGCCGCGCGCATTGCGGAAATTCTCTCGCGAACGTATCGGTTTACTTTTCATTGTGATAAATCGAGATCGAAACCGATACGGAAAGAAGAATTATTGGGCGCGAGATACCGCGGGCCGCACGCTCGCGCGTCCCTTTTTTTTTTTTATATATATTTTATTTTATTAGTTTTATTTATAACTCACCGCCACTGCCGCCGATAATCAGATAATATAAACCGATAATTGTACCAGGGGAATCGCCGGGATATATATTACAACGATAAATCGTGAAAAATCGTCGAGAAAAAAAAAATAATCACTTAACGCCCGGAATAAATATAATTATACGTAAACGTTATACACGCATAGTTATTTAATTAGAATAGATATCTATGCGCCCTAAAAGACTTTTAAATGTATTATAATATACAGGACATTCGCTTAAATCACACAGATTAAAAGACATTAAATATTGATAAATGATATTGATGCGTGGTGTTGTCATGTCCCATTGTTGTCTATTCGAGCGAAACACATTACTAAATAAATATATTTTATCTAGAACACCTATGGGAACATACTAATGTTAACTGTTGATTGTATAAATCTTGAACAATTTTCGAATTGTTGGGTTGAAAACCTACACCATAATGTGCGCTATCTCTAAATGTGCTCTATAAATCCAAAATATAACTGTGTATCGTTTGGTCGTGAAACACATTTTGGTACAAACTAACACATATTTTGACCAGCTGATCAAATAATTAAATAAATATCTGCCCTCGTCATATTAAATATTTAACACGATCGTTTTCAGATTTAGTTTAATCTGCAATATTTTCACAGTTTGAAAAGTAATTATAATTGCGAAGTTCGCCCGGATCGCGAATTTTTACGAAAATATACACGAGATAATAACGACACGGAATCGTCCATTTCAAATTTCAATATAATTTTGTATATTACAGAACATTTCAAAGCTGGTCGTTTGCTATGACCTACGTTAAGTTAATTAAAATTACTTTTGGTTGTGACGTATTATTAAATTTACATTCTGAACACTATTTGAATATAAGTACTCTCGTAAAACGAATTGTTTTTATTTTTACTCGATAATGTGTGATGGGCGTTTAAACTTCCAAGTTTAAAATAAGTATAATCTGATATTTCCATTACGAACTCCTTTAGTAACATCGACCATCATTATTTTCAAAGAATCCGCTTAATTTAAGTTGATTAGATTTTCAAATTGATTTTTAACGTGTTAACTCGTTAGTTTCGTTTCGACTAACTTAGCTTAACCGAATGAATATTATCCGTTAACTTAGCCAGCCTTGATAATAGTACTAGTAATTAGTATTTTATAACTTATAGTTACGCGTTTATCTAAATTGTACAGAACGATCAAAGAAAATGTAAAAAAACAATATGTTTTAATATAATTAATCTTGTTATCATTTTCGTGATTTACATACATTGTAACCATGGAGTCTTACATAAAAAAAAAAATGTTATAGAACAAAACATTTCAGAAAACACTAATAACATCTAATTTAACCAAATGTTTAGATACGCACTGCTGCAATTTGAACGACGATATAACATTATATTATTTTCACTTAAATTTGAGTCCAGAGATATATTGAACATTTGGTCGCAGCTTCCAGGAACTTACGTCAATTTCGTGTAATTTTCAATACAAGCGAATTATAAATCCGTTGACTCTACTCTCTCTCTCTCTTCCTAAAAACGGAGTATAACCGGTTGACGGAAATTAATAATTTCAACACCGGACGCATTTAAACTAATATTGTTAAATATGTTTATGACATTTTTAATATAGGTTGCCGTTTGGAAATCGAAAGTCGTTTCACCACCGAAAATACGTTGGAACACACTATTCCAAAAAGTTTATTCATAAGTATTTCGGAAAAAAAAAAAAAGTATTTCATTGATTGTGAAATTGAGATTTAAATTTGAATGACCCCGCGTAATATCCCCGACGCTTTACCGCGGGACACACATGCGCGGGTCAACTGCAATGTCCTAATAACAATATAGACGTTTTTCCGAACGGTTTTTGTTGACCTTTTTTTTCTCTCTCTCTCCCCCGATCGCTCTCCCCTCTCGAACGGGGGAAAAAGTCACCTGTATATATAGGCAAGCGACCGCGCCGTGGCGAGCGGGTGAGACGGAGGGACGGGAATCATTATTATTGTACACAGCCCCGTGACGTCGTCGCCTTATTTATGTGTATTCGATCGGGCGCGGTAAAAATATTACCGTCAGTTCACCGTCGTTATACGTGCGTGCGAGCACACGCGCCCCGGAGGCATATTATGACATTTCCCCCAAACCCGGCCGACGTTATTATTGTATGTGATACGGAGATTGTAAATTTTTCCATGTTCGCATTATGGGTAGGGTATCGTTTTCGTACGATTCGGCATGTTTTTAATACACACGCGTACCTATATATTATTATTTTCGGAAGAAAAAAAAAAAAAAGGAAAAAGAAAACCCAATATACCCATCACGTACGTTCGTATTTTCGCGGGTCTGGTTTGTTTTTTTGAAAAAAAAATATATATACATTTTTCTTATAATATCACGCAACGTCGCATATTTTGCAGCATATTATCGACGAACGCTGGTTTTGTTTGAATAATTTGGCTACACAGTAATGGTAAAAAAAATAAATAATGTTAAATTACCTGCACGACCTAACAACGGTAGGCGTAGTGTAGACATCTAGTTAATAATTTTTTTGTTAGCTTTTAACTTCCAACTGAGGGCATTTTCGTGTTAATTTAACACGAATTACAATTAGCTTATACGGTCACAAACCTTTGAGGCCCGAAAAAGTCCGCTGTATCCTTAGTATTCCCCGTATCATTCGTAACGACTTCCGTATTTTCGACTTCTCAAGGCCGGGTCGTACGAAATCAGTTGGGTCAGCTGTTGGTCTGACGATGTCTATCGGTAAAATTGTAGTCATCGAACTGATTACGTTTCACGCAGGTATTTTAAAATTCGAAGGTATCCATATATATGTATATAGTATAATTGTTATATGTTTTATACTGTTATAACTATTTACTTTGTTATCAACCGTGGTTATTCGTTTTTTCGTAAAGACAGCATTATAATTAAACGATAAGGCATATTCTGTGTTAAAAAACGGGACTGAAATCAGTTCATTGTTCAACAACGTATCGATTCAATAACTCCGCGTTGGATACAATTTGTTTTTTTTTTTTTTTTTTCAATATATAAAACGGTATCTAATTGTATTGAACCGATAGCCTGCATTCTGTCGGCAGTTTCACGCAACCTGGAATCATTCTTCGTTTATCCTGTCCATGTTTGTCTTAGCCGCGCTCTAGTTCTTTTATCAATGTTCGGTGTCCGTCTAGTTATATCTGTCCAATTAGTCCTTGCGATCTACGCACACGTCCCGTCCAGCGTTCATTCTACCGCTGTTTATGATTCCAAACATTCCCACTATACATACTACGACTTCGCCATGCAGGGTTTATAATAATAATTCTTTATTGTATTCCAATTTCATATTTTCCATTGTTGCTTATCGTCGGACCGAAAATCGTTTGTAACATTTCATTAACACATCCAGATTTCTTTCGTCCGGCCGAGTAGTGAACCGAGCGTCGCGCGCATAAAAAACCAGAACAATTTTATCGATGAGTATTTCCTCAAAGTATCATGTCCCGGGGCCCGTCCATTTAATTGATTCTAGTTTTACATTCGAATGCGATAGATCGTTATTACGAGACAAACGCGTATACAGACGAATTAAACTACTTATTTCGTTGAGTGTCGCCAAACACAGTGTTCTGGAGTTTGATATATGTGGAACATATTATTATTATTATTTAATCAGTCGCCATTGTTTTTCGAGCAAACAGAATCTAAATGACATGCCTGTCGAGTTGGAATGTATATAATAGCGCAGAAATCCTTTGATGTGTTGAAATCGTAGTACATCGTGTATAATACGTTTAAATATGTATAGCGTCTAATCTCCCGGCGTATACGTTTCCAGCGTTAATGCACAGAGAAATGATATTCTCTAGGTGTGATGCGAATTGAAAAATCCGGATTTGATAGAATTGTCGACATCCGGATATCAGTACTTTGGTTTTGGACTGTTTCAGACATATTTTTTTTTTTTATCGATTTAATAAAATCACTGTAACTAATAAGTTTATAAAATTCAAAATTTCACATTTATTTCATGCAAGATGTAAAGTAACAAATTCTAAAATCGTTAAGGTAAATATTGATTTTACGATTTAAACACAGTTATCCGAATACCGAAATCAGATTAAATTTAAAAAATGACAGATATACTTCGCACGTGGGTGCAACCACTGTTGTAGGTGATAAGTTGGGAGGGTAGGATATTGACGGGAATTTAATGTATATCTGTAAGGAACGATAAACTATTGATAACGAAAAAAAAAATGATTCTGTCTGCAGTTCAGTAGATAGTGTTGCTTTGTCAACAATATATAAAATATCATATTATGGTAAAATTATTACAACAATGTGCGTTTCCGTTTTAAAAAAGATTAAAATAATAAAATTAAAATAATATTAATAAATAAATAAAAACGGTTGCCAATTACAACCTTGTTTTTAATCTTTCAATCTTTTTTAACCTAAAGACCGAGATTTTTCTCATTATTTCGAATATTAATGAGAATTTAAAAAAATTACCTCTTTAAAGTACCGCCCAGAGAACAATTCCTTTCAGAAAAAGTGCTATACTTGATAATCGGAGTTTGTTTTCTGGTAGAAAAGTGTTCACATAAAAAAATTGCAAAACCAATATATTCCTGGTTCCACTCAGGATCTAAAATAAAAATACATTTATGTCAATGTAAGTTCGATTTTTTTTTTTTTTTATAGAAAGATAAACTTATTAGTTTATTTTTCTATAATTATTAATTAAGCGAAAACACGACTGTCTACTGATAGACATTAGAAACCTTTCTTTAATAAATTTTAATAAAAATATCAAAAAAATAGAGATATTATACGAATAATCTGTTTTTCGTGTACATAACGAAATTATAAAACTTGGTAAAATAAATTTAAATATAATGCCAACATGAAATTAAAAATGCTTATATTTAAATCAAATTATAACTTCTGGTTGAAAAACAGACTTTATTTTAAAATGTAGTATTTACCCCTTTAAAGAATCATCACAAAGTACTTTTACCGCCTGAATAAATGAAGGAAACAAATTGAAAGAGAAATATTATACATCTATTAGTTACGTTGCGGGTTTACTTAGAATTTAAATTGTATTATCTGACATTATTTTTATCTGTCAAGTCGTATTTACACGAAAAATTAAATAATTGTATAAAGATATAATATTGTATTTAGTTAATGTCTGGGCTGTATCTATAATTTGTTTTTAAGAAGAACTTAATTAAAGGATAAAATGCATTAGTGCGGTTTGCGTGTAAAATGTAATTAGGAAAATAATATAACCGCAGAGAGAAGAGTGCTATAAAGTTACAGTAGCCGCCAAAAGTCTCATTAAACTCCTATATATATATATTTATACATAAATGTATAGAATATTATGATTAAGTTTTTGGTGTAAAGCGAAGAAAAGAATTATTTTCATACTTTTACTCTAAGTTGGTATAAATAAGAAACACAGGCGTAAACGATGTTATTTGTAGTCAATTATTGGAGTGAATTGCACAAACCTCCGAAAAATAGAAATTAATGATGTAAGTTTAAGACGTATACCTTAGAATTTAAAATATACGAATACAATTTTTTACTATAATATAAAAATCAATACCGGTGTAAATTATAGTTTTAATCTAAAAATCTAAAATTAAATTACGTTTATTAGATTTTATATTCACAAAAAAAAAAAAGGATAGCCGACTGTTTAAAGTCAGCAGTCATACTTTAATATACTAAGTGGCAGTAGTGTAGCCTGGAAGGCCCATCCACTTTTCTTCGGAAATTAACACAATTTTAAAATTAAAAATTTGTATTAACATGCTTTCCTATTCAAACATTTACAATAAATCTAACATTTTAATGTGGGCTACCCAGAAAAATATTTCTAGCTACGCCTCTGGTAAGTGTGCGTGTCGTACCTATTGATAACCCATGAAATATTTGTTTACGCCATGAATATTTCATGGTTGCCAAACTTCAGATTTATTCGTAGAGTCAATTATTTAGATGTTTTATTTAATCCACGTTTTCTTCCATTATGAAAAAAAAACTATAAAGAAAATCAAAAATAACTTCCCCGTCGCACGAGCTAAACGGAATTTGCTTTAAGAAAAACTACACTTTAAATAATATGAGCTAAATTTTAGGCAGAAAAGTTGTTTGCATGCAGAAATAAATTACACATTTTAGTAAAACAAATATATTCCACGTCAGGGCTATACTTAATTGCGAGTACAACTAAAATTTCTATTTAAAAGCGCATTGAAAATGTTCACATATTTGTTTACTGTATACGTTAATTGATTTAAAAAAATAATACATTTTTAAGTATTTAGGTAGATAGTTATATTAATGAAATTATAAATATAATAATAAACATATAAAACAAAATATAGTCGTGGATTTTTTTCCCTTGATCCTCGTTATTATACAATAAATGTTAAACAAAAATACCTACAAAATATCTGTCTTTAAATTCAACAAATTTAACAATTGTGTACTCGTATTTCAAATTTTCACACACATTATTTTCAATTTTAATTATAGCTCAATGAGAAAAGCGTTGACGGACCATTGTTGTCCTCGAATAATTTTTAGCTACCGAATTGTTACCGAATTGTCAACAATATCTTTATTGCAATATAAATATGTGGAAATGAACCAGATGTTGTTTTAATCAAATGGAAATATTCGATAGGTGTTTTTTGATTATTTAAATTTCTATGAAAAAAAAAATTTTAATCTATTAAAGAATTCAACACCATTTAAATTTTAAATCACTATTTCCGTCGTCTTTTAGTAATATTGCCAAATCCATACAATGGTTTCTCTTAATATTTTATCATCCGTTACTTTTGACTTTTCAATGTTATCATTGAATTTATCGTTCTGGTTGGTGAATAATATGTTATCTACCGGTATAATAAATAATTTCCTAGATAAAATCATTCGCTAACGGAAATTCGACAATAAAATCGGTCGATGACCGATGTCATGACTGATGCGCTGTGAATCTGCGATTACGATAATTATTATTGGATATGTTTACTGTTTTCTACTTGGCGTTTCTTTACGAATTAAGATAAAATATATTAATGTATTTGATTTGAAATCCTCATTCGTCGTGTGAAGTGTAATAATATTGTTTAACGGAGATGAAACGACTATGTCAATTTTGTTATCACGAAATATTAACTATACAGGTCAACGGCAATTTCGCCATAGATAATATCAACGAATTTCGCCTTATACATGCCTTATTGCCTTAAAAAAAAAAAATATCGTATACTTAGATGGTAAACGTTATAAACGCGAAACGAGAAAAGGAGACGGTTAAAAATTCGAAAAAGCCGTAAAATATTCGGTGGAAAAAGTGCACGCTTTGTATTTACGCGGAAAACTGCGGGACGCGGAACGGGCCAACTGTCGAGGGAATAAAAAAAAAAAAATTATCAGTAAAAGTGCCGAAGCCTTTTCGACGTCCCCGTTTTATTATATAAGATTATATTTTTATAATTCGCGTTTGTGTTCAAATGGCAACCTCGAAACATCTAAGTAAAAAGCGCGAGACACCTTTGACTGTGCCCTCCCGCCCGCGAGTACGGCGCTGTTGTTCGGTAGGCGCGCTCAGAATCTAAAATATATTTCGCGCTTCTACACAAACGCGATAAATTCAATATGAACAGTGCGCGCAACACGTTTTGCACGCTGCACTCGTACTACAATTTCGTAGCGCTTATTGGAAAACTGCAAACAATGCAATACGACGATAAGCAACGGACTCGTTTAACGCATCGCCACGGCGACTAATCGAAATCATCGAATATTCATTTCCGTCGGATTTTCCACCGATCAATTAATGTTATTTGGATTACCGTAAAATAACCGATTGCACTATCCGCGCCGCGCCGCGTTCAAATCCGCTCGTCCCGACAACAGTGTACCGAACGGCCATGTTCGTCATTAATTATTATTCACGTTGCAGCATTGTGACCGATGCACATGCGCCGATATTAATTGGTTAGTTACCAATGCAGTGACGCGGTCGTTTTCGACGCGCAAACGCACAATTATAATGACATTACAATGCATTACCGGCCCGTAACCGCAGCACTGCCGGACGAATCGAATAATCACGTGGCACGGAAACGCGAAACGTTTTTAAACCGCGCTGTATCGGTAGCGAACGCACAGGGTTTCTCGCGTTGAACGCGAAAAGTTCTTCGCGTCACCTACGCGATATAACAATACACAGATGTATACATATTACGTTATATAATATTATAATATAACAATTCGAATATCTCTCTCTCTCTCTCTCTCTCTCTCTCTCTGTGTGTGTGTGTGCGTAATGCGCCACCCGAAACTTTACGTTCGGTACGTTGCTCGAGGTTAATGCGGTAAAAAATGACGTATACAGTGATAAGTATAAATATTTAGTATTACAATACGCGTTCACCTATTTCAGACGTATACCGTATTATTATCGGAACTTTGGTTTACGCGAGAGTTCAATTCACTATAGTGCGGTATACATATACCTAAACCAAAGCGATGTCTATCAATCACCACGCTGTTGTCTTCGTTAGTTGATAAAACGGGGGGGGGCGAGGGGTTTTTTTTTTTTTTTATTTCTGAAACAGCCACCGGGTATAGAAAAGAGAAAAGTTTTAAACAATGTAAGTATATAGAGCTCCTGCAGTAGCTATCATTTAGGCACCGAAAGTTGAAACTTTTCGAACAAAGGAAGGTTTTTTTCCCCTCCATCATGCTCGGGGTGTATAGTCGGTACCATGAGATATTACAGCGAGACAACTCTCCGGCTCGAACCGCTAAGAGAATATAATAATTTTGACAAAAGAAAACAAGACTTCCGTTTTTGACTATGGCGAAATTCCGGACCCCGCAATGGTCATATCCGGCAAACCACACACACACACACACGCACGCACGCACGCACACTCGCCCGGGTGATTTACATCGATAAGTTTACATAAAACTAGTCGTTTAATGGCTCGAAATGAAACCTCAGAAGAGAGAGAAATAATATCCTTAACGCAATATATACGCTCTGGATACGCTGTTACAAGAAAATAAAAACCAATAATTTAGGATTTTTTTCAAATAAAATTTACATCACAATATATTATTTTCGACGGATTTGATTGTATTCATCTAAATAATACTTTGAAATTTAAATATAACGTAATACACTATTACGCGTTCAATTTATCTGATTTTACACTCTGAGCGTAGCGACGAAACCGTGAGTTTTGATCGAGTCCTATAAAATATGAAGTTTGTACTGCGCATTGTACGATGATACAGAAACGTTTGTCATTGTGTACAGCCCAACGGTCAATTTTATAAGTATAACTGTTATCCGGAATTGAAATCTTTGGCTTTTGGATCAGGTGAAAAATGGCAAAACGTCTAAAAACGTCTCTTATTACTTACTTTTGGTACGCTCTCGCATATGACGAATCCGTCATAAAACGTTAAATTTTTTTTTCATTTTCTACCGCTTTCCCCCGACACAAAAGCGAAAAATCAACTTAATAAAAAAATGCTATTTTTACAGGGATAATTTAACAGAGATATTTACACGGGTGTTGTTATTAACGAGACGCGTAAACGCGCGTACGTTCCCGCCCTCAATTCGATCACTGTTGGGGTAACTCAATGGCGATTATCGATTATGAAAATCCGAAACGACGGCCGAAATGCCGCGCTGGAACGTTCGTTCACGCCGCGCCGTGTGCGATTATACCGGAACCGTCAATGCGATCGAACGCGATTAGTTTTCACGTTGGCGTGCGTGCGTCACACGATTCACGGCGCAAACAAATGTTTCGCGGGTTAATCAATAATATCCGGCGCTCATTGTGCGTACCGGTGCCGGGCTTCAGATTCGCCCTGTGCAGAGCCGGCAATCCGTCTAGCCGTTTTGCGCGGGCGTCCGCGGATATTGGGGCAACGGCCGTAATTTGTGACGCGTCGTTTTCGGGCGCGGCGTTTATTTCGAATGTATCGTGTAGACGATATACGGCCCGCGCGGCAAACAATTCGTGCCGATTAATTTCCCAGGGCGCGTAATAACGGTAATAATAATACTAATAATATGTCGCGTAATTAATTGATTAAGTTTGGCGGGCCGCCGACGAAGCGCGTCCGTTGTCGGCGCGCGCACAGAAACCGCGCCGCGAGAACGATCACTCGGCGCCGCAACTCCGCCGATCGAAAACGCGTTCCCGCTGTCGTCCGGCGAGTCTTGGACGGGGTTCTCGGGCCGCGGCGAACAGGAGACCCAGCGGAAGAGACGGGGCGACCGTGCGGTCAACCGCAATGCGGTGCCGTTTTGTCGGATACGCGTTCTGTCAATTAATTCGGTTCGAAACAAATATCGTTTTAAAACAATATTCGAATACCGGTTGCGTCATCGACCCACCCGTCGCCAGTTCCGTAACGTGAAATATTTTTTCGCGTTTTTATTTCCGTCCGCGTTACCGGACCTTTCGATTCGTTTTCATTTCGATTCGCGGTGCCGCGGTAATCCGCCTAACGATTAGTAAACGGCACCGACCGCACACGTACTTCCGTGTGCGCATTCGCCGATTGTTTTTAAATATTAACAACTCGACGTGCCGTGTTAATACGTATCGGCGACGAATTATTATCGTTGATCGATCCGCTTAAACGCGATATTTTTTTTTTTTTAAAAAAAAACCCTTTTGAACGGCACGTTTAGAACATTGGTGGATTCACTATTTCAAAGTTCAAGTTCGCGCGTAGTGGCAGTTTTTGAGAAATAGCGTTGTTTGGCTTTTATGTAATATATACACGTATATGTATATAGATTATCAGATATATTTTAACACATGACGTTCAAACGTTATTATTATTACTATTTTTAATTTTTTACGCGGTAATCACTGAAAATCCGGGAATGGAAACACGTCTCCGCCGCCCCTACGCCTCCCCTCGCAAGAAAAATTCGCGGCGACGAACATCAATGTTATGTATCTGACTATATATATAGCCGGCCCCTACACCGAAATATATCATTATAAGAAAATTGAATCCCACGACGACGTATCGTTTAGTAACGGTGCGTTTATGTTACTACGTGTGTGCGACAGTAACAAAATTAGGTAGCGTAGCCCAGGGATTGCGTATGTAATTGACATACATTACGAGGGGCCAAGTTATACAGCTGAGAAAAGCTAAAAAAGCTAAAAGCTGAGAAACGCTGTTTTAAATAGTTTTGAAATAACCGACAAAAATATCATCATCGTATCCCGAGTATTTACCGAATAGCGGAGCTTCGTACCGAAAATGTACACGAATGAAATCCAAAACGAAACCACAATTAATTATAGAACGAAAATGGCATATTATTATTTGAAATTGTAAACCTAAATTATTTACATCTCGTTAACAATTTGTTAATAGTTAACTTTTTGTTTTAAAACTTATAAATAGGTATATTTTGATAAATTATTTTTGCGGTGTCGGGTCACTCTGACTGTCTCTGATTTGAAATATTACCTGATTATATTTCTGTGATATACTCGTGATGTATTTCTTATTGTGCTGTATAGCATTAAAACTCGATAATAATTAAGTAACTAATTGTATTAATATCTTTTGATTCTTATTTATTTATTTATTTATTTTTTTTTTTTTTGTTGCGGAAACTCCTTGAATATTATAAATAGTATATTAATATAATGTCAATTGGGCACATGTCCCGGTCGGTTCGTCGCCGACATCGTAGAAGGAAAAATATACTGTAAAGAACCCAGAAAATCACTGCTCCTTTGCAAAAATCGTCCAACGAATGGGTTTTACCTCATACTAATCATACTCAAGAACTGTCTGCGAAAGACATCAATAATTATAACGCTAAGACTTTAGAAGCTGACGATTCTGTGATTTTAATAATAGTAAACATAAATTTCTTTTTAAACTACAAGAATGACGACGCGCTGTAAAATACGCCGTGAATAATTTAGAGAAATTTACAATCACACCTACGGTACGCTGCGGAAATATACATGAACCGTAAAAAGTGTACACCCTGGTGTGCGAATTCGTGTTATAGAATAATACAATACTTTTCTCTCGTGTGTAAATAATCATGATACTTTCGCTCTAAATTAAAATTAATTTTTTTTTTTTTTTTGAAAACAAAACAATAAAGTATAAACATGAAAGCGTATATACTTAAACAAGACCGCGGTGGTACCAGGGGCGTTCCATTAAAAAAAAAAAAAAACTGGAAAAAGGAGATATAGGTTGAAATATTAAAAAAAAATCATCAAGGGTTCCCCCCTATCCCCACACATCCAAACATCCGAGTCGAGTTCTGGTGTGTGGTCAGTACATATACCGGACTATAACTCATCTGCGGCGGCGGAGTCCCCTCGTCCGCTCTAATTGGATCGCGTTTATTAAACACAAATTTATTAACATCGCGCGCACGGTATATGATGGAATAAACAATTGTCGTGTTTTTTCGAGGCCAGCCAATAATAAAAAGTCGACCGGAGAGAGAGAGAGAGAGAGAGAGAGTGAGAGAAAAAGAGGAATTATATAAACTCGTGATATCGTGTGCACCGCAATGTTGTGGTACGCTCGTACGAAACGACGACAGTCGAGTGGCGGCGGAACCGGCGAGGGTAAAAAAAAAAAATTAAAAATAAAAAACCGATAAAAAAAATCCCCCAGACCGACGTGAGCGCGTGTGTCGGTGTACGTATACGTGGCGTATACACGAATTATTCGCGTGCGCCCTCGCGGTCGGGTTGGAAATATATATTATATCAGCCCTGGAGGCTCCATAAATCAACGAATGTTGCTGACAGTTTTCAGCCACAAAGGCCGTCTGTTTTATTCATTTATCAACATTATCGTATACATATAAAACAGTGCATATGTATTAATAGCCAGCCAGCCCCCTTCCTTTAATCTCATCCACCGTACCCGCATCGCCACTGCGCTGCAGAAAAGCGTTCGACGTGATAAACCTCCCCGAGTGCCGTTTTATCGGTCGGAACACATCACTCGTATAACCCATTGGTACCTATATAATACAACTCTATAAGGGGCTGCAGAGACTTGCTCGTTGATATAATTATGTAGTGTTCGTTTCCGACATTTGTTCGATGTATAGATTCCGAGCGGATTCCTGGTGTAGGTGGAAAACCGAGGAGATCCGGGAAACGGCGGGAGTACCGGAGAAAACACATTTTTCGAGGGCACGCGTAGAGAAAAAAATTGTTTTGGACATGTAATGAGAACTCATTTAAGATATACGGAGTAAGGGTGAAAAATTGAAAATGTTTTTTTAGAATAAAGCTTAACCGATTCCACAATGATTAAAAAAATCCTCCGAAAAAATTGTTGGTTTGTGATAAAAATGTTTGCACTCGGTCTGGTTGTAACTCAAACCGCGCTATTCTCACCGACTATTTATTCGATTAATTATTTTCGATAATTTTCGATTTTGAATAGTTTTGATATCCCTGGATTTAGAAAAAAAAATAAGCAATCATATGATAATATCTCCTATGTGCCCCATCTTCATGAAAAAATTAATCAAAAATAAAAAACAAAACCTCTTATGTGTTACCTTGTAAAATACCTTCTATGCGATTAAAAATGTTGCATATGATCATTAATCGCCATTAGAAAACTTACTATGTAACATTGAAAAACCTCCTATATGATTTTGGCACATTATAAGATGAAATATTGACAATTTATATAATATATTATTCATAACCATTAAGTTTTTTATTTTTTTTTTTTTTTCAGAATAAATAGTTTTATCGTTTAAAATTTTAAAATTTATTCTCATCACATTAATCATTGATAGTTTTCGATTGTTTATAACGTTTTTCATGTCACCTTAAAAATAACATTTTAGCACAGAAGAGGTTTTTTCACCTCAACGACAATAGCCTATATCATAAATAAAAAGTTGGGTCCCAAGAATGGGGACAACGTTTCAGAATGTATGATAATAAAATGTTTTGTAATAAGTCGTTCAACTGAAAAACGAGCGATTCGTATAGGAAAACTCGACTGTTACTTGACATTTGAAAGACCCTGGTTTTTACTGGTGTATTCAAAATACGGATACGAATTAGTTTCGTAGCCATAAAATGTTTTGCCCCCTCGGCCCATCGCGCACGCGAGAGAAACGGGGCCGTTTTCTACCGGACTATCGGCAAAAACCACGTTCGAAACGGTCCCGATCGCCAATATAATAATACAGTGTGCCGGTGTCTGGAGGACTTGATTAGCCTATTGGATTGATTCGGTATCGAGTTCGGCATTTACTTTGGCTCGGGGCCAACGAACATTCGCCGGCGGCAAAACGTCGCCCAGTTGGCTCGAACACCGCCGCGAAATCGAAACTCTACCCCCGTACCCGGATGGACGGTGTTTGGATGGGGGGTTGTTTGTATACGGCCGTAAAACACAATCAAACGCACGCGTTGTTTTCGCGTTAATTTTTAATGAAATTAGTTTTTTTTTTATATATATATTTTTTATTTATATAGAACATTTTCCCTCCCTCCCTCTCATCTCCCTTCTCCCCCCCCCCGGAAATCTTTCGCGCTATATATTATATAATATTTCGGTTTTCGTTCGAACGCTAAAGCGTCGATTGTATTGTTTTTTTCATCGTATATTTTAAACTTAGTTACACATTTTCTATACCAGTATAATATTCACATTCGCACGCGCACGCTTGATAATAATCAACTTATATATATATATAGATTGGAACTTACAATAATACAGATTACAGACAACGGGTGTACTCATTTATATTATTTACTAGAAAAAAAAAATAAATAAAGAACCCGATAAATCGTATTGCATTCTTAGTATAGAATCGTGCGAATAGAATTCTGACACGCTGCTTGAATTTTCTTTAAAGCTATTCACGATTTCTTAAGAATCAGACTGCTGCGAAATTCGATACATTAACTCTAGTTTTTTTTTTTTTTTTGTTATGAAAATCCGACGAAGATTGTAACTATCTAAGTTACTTTAAGGTAACACAGTACGAGTATTTTTACGGAGAAAAAAAAAGACACTAGTTTTTTGTTTATAGTTTTAATCGATCTTACGATTTTTTCAAACGAATCCGTTTTATAGAAATTACGAAATAATGTACTACCTACGCAATTATTCGTAATTTGTCAAGTTTTCTGTGCATACAAATTATATATCTTCGCCTCACCTTCCAATAAATTCATTAGGGAAAAGTCCCTTCCCACCCTCATTTCACAGTTTATTTCTCGCTATATCGCGAGCGGTATGCGAGTATAAGCACCACTTAGTTTTACAACGATGTTTTTTTTTTTTGGCAGTAAATATACTCAAAATGGTTAGGTAACTTACAGTAACTTTACAGATGAGTTATTAAACACCGGTGATACTTTAAAGTTGTTATTTTTCGCGTCGTGAAACCCCAAAAATATACCATTAGGACGAAAATTCAAACGACATTGCAGTTTTAAAATAATTTCAGTGAGGCTCACTGAAAATCGTTTATTTCGAACACAACTGCGTTTTATTGTATTTTATTTTGCCCTTGATTTTTCGATTTTAAATAACCCTAACCGTTCAAGGCAGCCGAAAATTCGACCTACACGTTCCGGACTACTTCGCTGTTATATCATAACATGTTATGTGCTCTTGTTTTACCGCAACAGACACGACTTGCGCTTCTGAATAATATTCCCTAAATCATTTTTTCAAATAAAAAGTTGTTATGTTTTATGAGAACAAAAACTATAATGCACTATCGAATTATTATAATGAGACTTTTTTTTATTTATAAACATTACGACGTAAAATACTAACTACGTTTCTAGGTATATTTTAATAATATTCAGTGGCCAGTGGCACAGCCGGGGATGGAAAGGGGTGTGGGGGTTATTATACCTCCCCGAAAATGAATTCCAGCAGATCGAGTCACTGATAGCAAGCTATAGGAATAGAAATTATTTATGCGCGTAAAATTCTTTGTTGATACACGTTTTTCTCGTTGTTATTATTATGTGTACAACACGTTGTTATAATTTTTCAAACGTGACATCTGTATTTTCTACGGGATACGCGTTATTGTACACACAAGACATAATCGTGTGTACAGGAATAATATTATGTTTGTATAGGTAATATTATACCTGTATACGCCTGCAGCCGGGGGTAAAAAATCGGTACAACCCGAGCGCAAAAATAATTGAATCGGAAATAAAATTAAAAACCAATACGCTTAGAATCTAAAAAAAAAATGAATATACACGTACGTACCTATAAGAGCTGATACAAATCACGATTTAAATTTTAAACTGTTTAAAATCGACGGGGACGCGTAACACAGGCATGACACCTATATTCGAGTTTGGTCCAAGCCCAAACGTAACGGAGTTAGTTTAAGAGTTTTAGGAGGTCTTAGATATTTTACAACACACTACCTGTTCGTTAGTTCAAATAAGAGGTTCATTGTAAGTTTTACTTAGAAGTAAAAAAAATAAAAAAAAAAAAAAAAGGTAGAACTACTCTGTAGTATTTAACTTTAACGTACATTTTGACGAAAACCGTAAAAATTACGGCATTTCAAAACATGTTTAGCCGAACTTCGGTCAGAATCGTATTTCGTTGCGTACAGATATAAATTAAATAACTTTTTGTTTACTACCTTCCCAACTTCTACAAAACTGGCAAACACACACACACACACCAACACCATCAAGCTCTTTTTATTATATTGTACATATACATTGTATGTGTGGGTACATTTGGCTCATTTCGGTACAGGGTGCGCTAATGTCGATAAGAAATAATAAATTGTAATTGTTCAATATAAAATATCAAATAACGTAGGTACCTAATAAAAAAATTTTATTTTCAAAATAGTAATCCATTTTATTTATACAAATTTATATACATAAAAAAATGTCACTTTTAAGTGTTTTTTTTTTCTGTTTAAAACAACTGTTTTGTTTGTACGCTGTTTGAATCGATTGTTTGTTTGAACGTCTTGTTTAAAACACCGTTTGACTAATTCAGTCATTATCAAAACTACATTTTTAAACATATAAACTGTGGTGTCTTTACCTATACATTATAATACTTAATAGTATAGTGGGTTTTATAATATTGTGTAATTTTTAACAATCGAATGCTCGGCTGCAAGTTAAAAATCGACTGGTTCGATTAAAATAATAAATATATATCCACGATATCGTCGGGCGGCACACCGCAACACCGTACCACTTAATGATCGTCGGGCGAGAGATCCTTTGTCCCTTTTTGTCAGACAAAAGCCCGTTCCGACATTTGCGCTATAAATACGTTGGTGGTGGATAAAAGGTGGATGTTGGGGGGTTGAGGGGTGCCGGCTAATATAATACACGAGTGTACGGCGTCTGACCCTTTTAATGCTACTAAATTCCGAATCCGAAGCTAACAATGATAAAAAAATAAATAAATAAATAAAAAAAAATCACTTTTACGTCCGACCTTTTTTATCTGCCGCTGTTGCTGTTGCCCCCCCCCCACTCCGTTGTTATGAACGAGCACAGAAGAGGCTAAAGAGTTCTAATTAAAAAAATGCAATGACCTGCAACACCGGTTTTAACTTAATCAATTCAGGTAAAACACGCACAACGTCCACGACCCTTAAAAATATGGCCGCGTTATCGCAACGATTGTGCGTATTGCAGAATATTTGTATTCCGTGTATTAAATGCGCGTATAAATAATAAAATAAACGCGTACGACTTAAGCTCGCGGTATATTTTGAGTTATGACGTACAATCAAATCGGACGTTTAATGAAATATGGAAGTAAATATTGCATGTAGTGTTATTACAACTAGTGGCAAAACTAATGGGTTGTAATATCCCCCCCCTCCCTCCCTCGGAATTTTTTTTACCTTGACAACATAAAACGTATGTCGTGTAACAATATGGCGTTGGTTTTTGATTTTTTACAGGCAGATCGCACTCCAGAGGGTATACGATGTTCCGTGAAGGGGCGCCGGCGTCCGAAGGCGTCAGAATGTTCGCCAAGACCGGCCGCAGCGACAAGTTAGACGACGGCGGAGGGGGCGAAGAAACGGTACTGGATACTTTCGTGGCGCCGAGCGTGGCGACCGGAGCTGCCAGGACCCAAGCTCAGTTCTTTGTTGACGGCAACCATTCCAGGGTGAGTGGCGACGACTGCAAAAACATAATTACAAATAGGCAAAAATGTACATTGCAATAATGGCATGTACTCGTATTATTGGGAAAATTAAATAAGGGGGTCTATAAGTGTACAGAGGTATACTTATATAAAAAAAAAGATGGTCATAAAGATCGTCATTTTTTACGTTTCGTTACTCGCTATATATATTATTACTTTGGTCTGTACAGTTATTCTTCTATACATAATTTATAATTACAATTTCCAAATTTACATGTAGTAAATCTCCTCATTATTCCTCTTCACTTTTATTCCTACCGGTCGCGTGTTTACGAGTCAAAAGATATTAATAAAAACATTATGAGAGGACGTTACAAGTATTTACAATTATTTTTTGCTGAATTTTATAAAAAAATATAAAATATAAAAATACAACAAAAAAAAAAAGCAAAGCTAATACTGGGCACGGGTGCGCCACTGTTGTTGGTAGGAAGATAAGAAGGTAGGAAATTGTTTAAATTGAATCTGTAAAAAACAATAAACCATTCCTAATGAAAATAGATTCGGAGCGAATTTCGGTTAAACATGTTTTGAATGGCCGTAATATTTACGATTTTCGTCAAAATTTGGTATTAAAACTCATATACATATAAAAAAAATTAAAATACTGCAACACACTCAAATTTTTATTTTTGACTATTATGTACATACAACTTATAATGAACCTCTTGTTTACATTTTAACCAATTCTGTTTGGTCAAACTATTTTATCCACAAAGTACCTGCAAATAAAAATTACATAGAAAACTTGTGAAATTAAAATGTTTATAAAGTGGCTCAAATGTTTTGAAAATTTTACCGTATCTAGAAAAAGCAAATATAAGTTTTTCGACGACAATATTTCAAGTCTTTACGAATATTTTTAACTGAATCACAACAAAAAAACAAAACCAGAAATAATAACAACATTATTTTCGTAAACTTTCGTGTTCTTTCCACATATATTTTCGGCTTTGCTCTATCATTAATAAAAACTACAGGAAAACCACTATCTCATTCATCGACTAGATAAAAAAGGAACAAACTGTATCTTTTCTCATTTTCTTATTAGAACAATATTTCTGTTAGAAAACATAGTTCGCAAAAATTAAACGCAATGAAATCAGTATCGCCACGACGCACCGTAAATATTTTCCGTTTTACCCATAATTTTGTTTCCGATTTAGTTTGCGAATCCCTTGAAAAATCAAAAAATGACCTCCTCAATGTACCAACTAGACTAGACATAATTTTCTTTCGGAAAAGGTGCTACAATTGAAATTCGGAACAAGATTTTTAGCAGAAAAATTTCACAGACGCATACTCGCGTACAGAAAGCGCATCATATTAAAATATACATTCTTTGCTGCGCTTGGAATCTAAAAATAAGTGGAAAATGCTAAAATTTCTGCGTGTCAATTTTAATTTAATATATATTTTAATACGGAACCGTGCGAATCTACGTTATTAACCTACGCAGGTACTTGGGCGGATTTTTTTTCTCGCGTATTTAAATTTTTATTTTTTTGTACGAGAAAAAAGATTTACGGGAAATATGAAATTCCAATTATTTTTCATAAAAAAAAAAAAAAAACTGCCAAGTTTCTGGTTTCTTACACCAAATATATTATACAAATTATAATAATAATAATTTGTTGTGAAAAAAATTATAACTGTTTTTTTTCTCATAAAACTTGATTGTTACGTGAGTGGGAGAATAAAACTTTTATTGCTTGATGGAAAAAAAAAGTTAAAAATATTATATAAACACAAAGATAAGTAAATAAAGCAACGCTGCAGTGAAGATATAATAAGACAATACAAATCGATAAAATGGGTAAACAGGAAATGATTACATACTAATAAAAAATTATCCAGGGCGAATTATTATCGAGGTCAAATATTTTACTACAGAACGTAAACGTGAAATATGCATCAACTGTTTATGGATTTGACGCAAATTTACATTAACGCAGTTAAAAATTTAAACATTAAAATAATTAATTTTTAACAGCTATGGTACTCAAAAGTATGAAAAAATGAATTCAATATTGAAAACTATTTTAGATGCTCTAGAGCAGCGGGGAATTTATTGGTTTCGCAATGACTCGTACTTATTTTTCTTTCTGTATTTTAAATAAATTTCAACCATAAATGACGCTCCAGTTTTCATACATATTTTCTGAATGCGAATTTTGTCTGTTTGATGCATTGAGACGGTCATTTTTTGAAATTTCTTGTAGTTCCCTTCATAACTGGGGAAAACTAGTCAATTTACGGCAATAACGATACGAGTAAATATTTCAATTATCCGTTTGCGCAGTGTAAGTGTGTCATAAAAATATGTCAATAATTTAAATATAGATATCAGTTTGAAATCACTCGAAAAAACCGGACTTAAAAGTAACATGATACCTCGTCAAAGTCGAATTGATTGAAATTTAAAATGTTAACGTCCAAATTTAATTTAACTAAGTACTTGGTTAAATGTTGAACTAAAGCTTCAATGATTTTTGGAATTTTCACTGTATAGGTGCGATTTGAAAATAAAATAGTTTGTGTGGCTAAACTTAAGGGTAAAAAAAAAATATATTAATAATATAAACGATGTAAGATTTTAGAATCGCGTGTATTTCGTTTTTCAAAAAATAAAAAAATATCAAATAACTAATAAAATTAAAGGAATTTATGATTGTGTTAGGTGACATATTAGTCGATTTAGATTTAAAAAGGACAGACATACTTTGCACGTGGATGCAGCCATTGTTGTAGGTGAGAAGTTGGGAAGGTAGGATATAGACGGGAATTTGATGTATATCTATAAGCAACGATAAACCATTGCTAACGAAAAAACGATTCTGAGTGGAGTTCAGTAGATAGCGTTGCTTTGTCAACAAAACAATATATGGTGTATATCATACTATGGGAAAATGATTACAACAATGTGCGTTTCCGTAACGACAATGATTGTTTAAAAAAAATTAAAATAATAAAAACTTCACAATAACAATAAATAAATAAAAACGATTGCCAATGACAAACTTATTTTTAATCTTTCAATTATTTTAACCTAGTGACCGAAGTTTTTCTCATTATCTCGAATTTCAAAAAAAATACCTCTGTAAAGTATCACCCAGAAAAAATTTAATTTCAGAAAAGGCGCTATACTTGATAATAATAATGAAAATTTAAAAAAAAAAAAAACATTCAAATATTCTATTCTACATTATCCTACTAAAGAACCCAAACAACCGCAACGCGTTTTCGAAATTGAAATCCGTCAAAATCAATTTCCATACAATACATAGTTTTGTGTGGCTTTTTGATTTAAAACGTAAAAAATAGCCTTACTCCTTCCCGTTAAATGGGTTTTGGGTATTAGATGGATCCAGTACAATATTCTTATCGTAAGAGTGGCCGTTTAAATGTAGACATTTTTTTTTTTTTTTTAATTTTACAAAATTAGAGAATATTTTTAAAACCATCGCCAATTTCCTTAAAATTAAAAGCGTCCAATCGCCCGTGTAATGTCTACAGTAAAGGTATACAATAGAAAAAAATGGCGCTACGATTTACTCATTTTTTTTAAATACAAACAATGAAACTAACTTTTTTATTTTCATTCCTAACTACAATTACTATCAAAAGTATTAACATTGCGTTATTATAATATTTTTATTTATTAAATTCGTAAATATTATTATATGCGTTTTAGTTTTACTCTTGTTATATACACAGTGCCGCGGGTGTAGTTTTGTTATTTCGATTTACGGTTTGAAATTCTCGTCACGGATAAAGTTTAAAACAAATACATATACGCCTGTATATACATACATAGGTTAGGTTAATACTTTTGAAATACTTTTTGGCGATATGCGCGCGGAATACAAAATACGTATTTCGTTTTAAAAATATAATAACGCAAATGTTGTCGGTAATTATTTTTACACTATAGGTATTGGATATTGTGCACGCCACCGTCCGATTTCGTTAGTTTTACGACGTGTTGCGAAAATCGCAAATGTATTAAAAAGAAAAGAAACAACATAAATATTGTTTATACGACGAAATTATGCGACGGTATTAGAAACCATATAATTGCAGGTATTGGATTCGACAGAAACAATTTCAGATATTTTCCGTATCGTTGCACGTGTACTTATCAAACGTAAAAAAAAAAAAAAAACAATAATTCGTTTCACGAATCAATAAAACGATAGTGTAACTTCCTATATATAACGGTGGCATATACAGGGGAGGTTTCCGGGGGTACAACCTCCCCCCTCCCGGTTCGAAATTTATAATTGGTACGGCACACGTGCGTATTTATGAATTTCTTTAGTCAACAGCGTCATCAGAAAGATCCAATTCGACATTAAAAAGATTTGGAAATAGTATACAAGCGAAAATCGACTAACAGGATTAGCCCTCATGTCGATTCATCGAAGTATTTCAACAGACACTGAAGAAATGATTAGTAATTTTGCAAGTGTCCCTCAAAAATTAAATTTTGTCACAATTTTAATTAAATTAATTCTTTTTTTATAACCATTCCCCTCACCCTAAACAAAAAATAAAATTTCTATGTATACACGCCACTGATATGTAGTTTACCGAACTATCAGGCTTTTACATCTAGACTATATACATTTTTAATCTATGGATACAACTTCATTAGAAAAATGAAAACAGAAAATTTCAGGCGGTACAGAATTAAACGTTGTGTTACCGGCTACTATAATGATATTGTGCTCGTATAAACCTGTTCTGTGTACCGTTACATTAGGTACATATTATTACAGCCGTTCGGTAAATATGATTATTGTAAAACGCGAAATATTCGGTAAAATGACGATTTATAGCCATACGTAAATAAAAATATTTCTTGAATTTTTCGAGTTGGTGTTCGAGGTATTATATTATATGATACAAAAAATCAAAATCTATGTATTGTTTTAACTAAACTGTTCGGATTTGCGATTTGAGCGACATCGTCATATTGTGTGTCGAACTATTCCGTTATTTTTGGGACCGTATAAAAAAAATGTGTCGAGAAGTTTTTTTTGTTGCAAGTTCAATACTAAGAAAATAACGAAAAACAAACACAATGACAGCGATATAAATGCGAACTAGAAATAACCGTAGCGAAAATACAAACTTATTCGAACCATAAACGTATTGTAGACGTGTAGGTGTCTATAGATACATTTAAATAGAACAAAATATATATTTATCAACCCAACCACTCTAATCACCCAGACAATTTAGAAAACATGCTGTTCGTTTGTTCATTCATCCAGACGAGTACCGATAAGAGTACTGTACATTAACCGTGTAAACGGCAATGCGTATAAAAATGTATAATTCATTTTTTTTTTTTTTTTTCTACAATGACCTATACGTTTCCGAATTTGAACGGATCGGTGCATTATACCGATACATAATATATACGAGTATATACGCCGCCGTGTAGTTATTTTTGATGTTGTTACCAGGGTTCGGGATTTATAGCATTTATAACCATCAGAATAAGCGCTGAAAAACGCACTAAACACTTCGTTATAAGCACTAACATTAGCCATTGAAAATATTTTTAAAAAATTATCTTAAAAAAAAATCCAACAAATATCACTTTTTTTCAATTCGGTTTGACTAAAACGGTATAGTCAATTCCCATTTGGAATGCGCATCGGAAATAACTACGAGAGTACAAAATGTATGCAAACATTGTAAACGGATCACACTACAACAACCGAATCAGAATTGCGATAAGGTGTAGTAATAAATGTTATCAGTTATTGAAGAATTGATGTTGTAGTAATATTCATTATTTTCATTATGTTATGACATTATAAATTCGAATGATGAAGGTAAATCGGTTTAAACTGTGCACGTAAATTAGTTTGTGTGACAGTGCATTATACTAATACGGTTTTAGACGTGCACGGCGTATACTTGTACCCTAATGCAAATTGATTCAATACGAATCAAGTTAATTCGGTTTAATGGATGCATTTAAACAAGGTATACATTATTATAGCGTAATATTATTACGCGTGTTGCAGCGTATTTACGATACGATTTCGGCGTCACCGAGTTTTGAGCGTTGTCGCGCGACACCAGTGAGATTTCGTTAACTGCACGTACAAAATAATACTCCCCAATAGGATTGTGATCAATAATTATGTTATGGTATTATTATTATACGTACGCGTTGTGATTATAACGGACAAAGTATGTATGCGAATACGTTTATTGCATTAGTACTCTTACCGTTTTTATACCGTTTAAATAATTATTATACATTTTTAACGCGGTTTCAACACTACGTGCGTTTTCTATTTACGAATCGCGAAAAATATGCGCCTTTTTTTTCTCTCTCTCTAAAATTAACGAATTATCAAAACTGTAATATTCTCGGGTTTTAAACCCGTTATTGTGGTACCGAATGGATTTCTAGCTCGTTGGGGACTCGACATAGCGTGCATCCTATAAATCGCCGCCGCTTTAGGGCACAGGCTATAGCCGTCGAATATTATTTATTAACGTAATTACAATATTGTATAATGGTTTATAATTATTTACGTTATGGGTTATATTATTATTTGCTACTGTCAGTATTGAACGAACACAAATTAAAAAATATAAAAACGTGTCTCACCGCGCGTTTTCCCCCGTGATTCCCCGTTTCCACTCGGTACTTAACAAAGTTAATTGTTGTTACTCGGTAATTCATATTTCCAAAAGAGTTCTTCTTTATTGTCTGTGACCCCAAAATCAATTATTAATAACTGTTTTTTTTTTCATCCGTGTCACCGAAGTAAAACCTATAAATAAACAAAAATGATTCGATTTTCTTTTCAAAAGCACCGAAAACCCTGTTACAGCCACCCTTCTGGTACTAAATTACGGAATAAAAAAGTCTCCTATGAGTCAATCCAGAACACATTCTATCCGTGTGTGCCAAATTTCATTGAAAACTGTTCCGCCGTTTCGGCGTGATTGAGTTCACAAACAACCAAACAAACATTCACATACGTAATATTAATAGCTGTCCCGTCCGGTATTGTCTGTACCAGAAAATAATTATTTATCAATTTTATCACCAATGTGACCAACAAATCAACAAAAATAATTCGATTTTCGTCCTGAAAATACTTATAACTTTGTATCACCCCCCCTTCTTCCGTTAAGGTATTCAATACGGAGGAAAAAAGTAGCCTATATTTCATTCCTGGTCTAGAACTATATTTACGCAATGTTACGGCTCATTTCGTTTTTGTAGCCCGGGCGTGAAGTTGTAGCATAAATCCGTCCACACAAACTTTCGCATTCATATACAATAGACATATTACTAAATTATAATTACAATATTAATCTTGGTTTCCAGTTTACACCCTCACTTTGTCCGAGTTGTACATCTTATCGATGTGCTATATTGCGCTTAGAATTCTGGGGTCTGTCTAGCTAATTTTCCATGAATTTAAATTTCGGTCCTACCTCAAAACTCTGTTTTCCTCGATATTTCGTCCGCCGTTGCTTGGACACGGCTCCATCGTCTATAACCCGTTCGCTAGCAATGATTATAGAATGACTGAAAGAGTTCAGCGTACTAGATTCGCCCTCCCTGTCGAATTATCAACAAACTGATGGTCCAATCTTCTTGTATTGGTTTCATTGCCTATGAAATTGATTCTAGTAAACAACTTTCCTTTATTAACTTTAGAGTTCCGTCCTGTCTTATTTTCCTTTTTTCATTCTCATCACGTCCACTAAATTCTAACGTAATTTTACATAACATTGTATAGTGTGACTGGCAAATGAGACCTCTACTGTTTTATTTAACTTTATATTATATTCTTAGTTTAATTTTAGTTATTTTTATTGCCATTGTATTTGTTATAGTTTTTAGGTTTTGGTCTATAAAATACACAATATTTTACAAATTTATTGTTATATCTATACTATATTATTACGAAACTACTCGTAACTATAAGCCATGTTATAATATTATGCATATTTCGTTAATGTAGAGTATTCATTATTATTATAATATGTACATTAACACCATTGTGAACTAAAATAATTTAATAAGGATAGATACTTTTCTAAATTTATCGCAAAACGCTCTTATTCTGGAAAATGTCCGGTGTGCGGAAACTTTTAGGTACGGTCCACATTTATTGAAAATTATTCCAAATTACAAATATTCAATGTATATTACATACCACAAAAAGAAAATCCGCTCTACCGAAAATTGAGACGAATGGAAAAAGTACGTTTTACTTTAAAGCTTCTCAATGTCAACATAGTTATGAAGTGTACATTTATACTGTAGGAATAACTTGTGAACGTCACTAAAACTTGTAATAGGCTGATGAGAAAAAATAAAAGTCATTCGAAAATGAACTTCAATTGGCCCCGACTTGGGTCCTCTAAATGTCATAGGCCCGTGGCTCATTGCCCGTCATGCCACCGCTACGCCACTGAATATTCCGGTTTACGAAATCACCTCACCGGTTTCAGTTGACTGTGCCCCGAATCGGTCAGCCCACGGGAGAACACTGCCCGGCCGCCGGGTAAAGAATATTAGGTATGAACAAATATCGTTACGCATTATCAAAATAATTCAAGGCCTACGCGATATTAAATTTCATTTTAACATTTATTAAACCAATTTTTAGGTAAAAAACAAAATAATAATATGAAAAAAAAAAAAAAAAAACGTTCAGTTTATTTCTCTTGGTTTTAAAATTACACGTTATTTAGAAATTCATAAACTTAAACCGCGAATAAAGGAAAACATAATATAAACTTAAGTTGTCATGTTACCTGTATGGTTATGCAAAATATTTTCCACAGGTTCTACCGCCGGTATGCGCAGTATAATACCGTGGCATAATAAACATAATATTATTATATTTTATCCTATGTATTCTCAACGGATTGTTATTATTCCGAAATAACAAATTGCAAATTTAATATAATAATATTTTTAATATGAAATGGGAATTCCGTCTGACCTTAAGTCTTATGATCCCAGGGAAAATCCTTAGTGACTTTTAAACATGGAGTAACAAATCGACGTAAGCATAATATACGGTTTTATACCACACAGCACATATTATGCATAGTTTTATTAAATACACGCGTAGGACAAACCCAAACACAGCTAGGCGAGACTTTTCCGTTCTACTTCTTCGTAGACTCGACCGTCAGAACCATACAGGTGAATATATTTCCGTGTCTTCGCAAAAATTTCCCCATTTCCTCCAATCGTTCCGCTTCCTTTTTGAACTATTTGTGAACATTTTAATTTCGCGCGTTTTTTTCGTAAATTTTAATTCGCCAAGTACCCTGAGGATAAAATCGTTTGACCAAACAAAATTAGTTGAAAATTTTACAGTAAGTTCATTATACGTTTTTTTTTTTTTTTTTTTTTGCGGTCAAAAATAAAAAGTCGAGTGTATTATTGTTGTATTTTTTTTTCTCGCGAGGTTTAATATCAAATTTTGACGAAAATAGTAAATATTACGACCATTCTAAACATGTATAACCGAAATTAACTTCGAATCGTTTTTGGTTAGCAATGGTTACTTACAGTTACACAAGAAATAATTGTACGTATTCACCTTCCCAACTTACCACCTACAACAGTGACACACCCATTCCCAGTATCAGTTTTTTTTTTGTTTTTTTTTATCCGATATTACCAATCGCGGAAATATCATAGTAGTATTTTTTTCTTTTGGAGTACCTACTTTCGTATGTATATGTGTACTCGAGCGCAGTGTTATACAGCGTCCAAAACACAACACATCGCATTGAGGTAAATTTGTATTTTCAGGTATTTTTTGCAGTTGTGATCTTTAATTTGAATAACTTGCTCTTTCCATCACGGTAATATCTATACCCATATTTATATATATTTCAAGCTATTATCTTTTATTTTATCACCGCTTGCACTTAATTTACATACAAAAAATGATAAATATATTACGTACGTTAAATATATGTTTCACAAGTGAGGCCAGATACACTTGAATAATTCCTTTACCTTTTTCAACTAATAGGGGTCAAACTTTAGGTTAATATATACGATATAATATTATACTATCTGGTTTCATCCTTGTTCTGTCTTGCCATAATCATATACCTACATTTTTTTTTTTTGTTCAGATTTAATCGTCTCCGGGCTAAAACATTTTGCCCTTTATATACAATGGCATAACCCGGGAGCCACGCGAGTGTCATTTCCTCATTCGTTTACCCATTAACCGTATTTTTTGATCTTTGTATTATAACGTTTTCGTGTTTATGCTATTTCGTGTTACTTTATAGTGTGCGTGGTTTATTTTCATATTTTATTTCTTAAGTAAGTAACATATTTGCGATTATAATTAACGTTACCAGTGAAACATTTTTTTTTTTTTTTTTTAATTCTGAGACATTGAGACATCCTGGCTGGGCTACTATGTGTATCAGTTTCTTGCAAGACCGTATTCTCCTATGTAAATAAAATATGTTTTATATATCTAATCGTACTTATGTGTAGAAAAAAATAAAATAAAATATAGTTTTTCCGGACGATTATAATATTAATGTTGAGGTTTGAATAATAGTGCGTTACCTTAATTTTTTTTTTTTCGCTTGACTTTTTCCGTTCTTATTTAATAATATATAGACTTCAAACCCGTACTGTGATGGCAACGGGCCTCACGGAAACACGCCGTGTGTTCCTACTGTTTTTAATTTGATTAATCGTCGAGACTCTGGAATCACGAGCAAAGGGTCACCCGGACAGAACGTCGGGGGTGGGGGGAGGGGGTAGAGGAAAAATCGAGAGGGGGAACTGAGATTGACGGGTAGGAAGGCAGGGGTGGGGAGGAGTCGGTGGACGGAAAGGTTTTATCGTTATTACAGCCGAGCTTAATAATAATTGAGAAGAAGCGTCCCGCGCGTCCTCAAACAAACCCCCGCACCGCGGCAGCCAACGAAAAATAAACGGAATTTTCGCTAAACTTAATTAACAAAGTATAAGGTGACGTAATTCCTCTTGACGAATGTGGCACGGCGCCGCCGGTGTCTTTATAATCATTGAATGCGTACATAATAATATGGTATATTGCGCATCGACGTAAACGATACAAACCAATTCCCAATCTCCCTGCAGCCATACTCGGATTAAGACATTTACGGAACCCAGGGCCAAACTTTTCGACGAGGTTTCCGTTGAAAGACTGTTAATTAGTGAACGAATATTATTGTAAACACAAATTTGTATTGAAATGAGATATTTTTAATCTGACGAAAAATGTGCACGGCTTATATCATTCTAATTAAAATAAGCCCGAAAAGATTTTACATATTTTTACACATTTGGGGATAATTACATATTTGGTAAATAAGTAGATTTTTTAGTAATTTTTGATTTTGTCAATGTTTTTCGACGACGACAGCCATTATCTGCATTGTGTAAAACAACAAGATTAGACAACGACCAAAATATTCTATGCTATCTAAATCTGCAGAAAAATTTGAAAAAACTCATGGGCAACTAGAAGAAATGGTCAAACAAAAATTTGCCAATATAATTAAGAAAAAATAAAAATCTGTATTCAAAACTATTAAAATCATTAGAGATATTTTAAAAGGAAAAAAATCAACAAGGATCCCTGGATATTTAATTCACAACAATAATTAATAATAGTTTACAATAAATTAGTAAAAGGCGAGCAAATTGATAGGTAGTAAAAATATACAAATAAACAAATCAAACAAAAAATATTGTGTGGTCTAAGAGATTTATCGTATACTACACCTAGAACTAAAAATCTAGAAGATTATACAGTCCGAGTTAATTATACGTATGGTTTTTTGGATAGAGTGATTACAAAAATTTTTTGTTTTACAAGTGCCAATTTCGAAAATTTATTTATTACGGCGCTCAATCCTCAGTGTACGAAAAGGTACTCAGTTTAGTAGACGACTAGCATTTTATCTTAAACCAAATTTATATTTATAAATCTTATGTCCAGAATTTTCTTTCTAAATTTCAGGTTAAATAAATTCAGAAAGTCCGGTACCTCCAATGTGTAATTATGAGGAGAGAGCAATTTTTTAAAATATTACCAGCTAATGAAAGTAAACGGTTTTAAACCTTTTCTATATTCTTTAAACGTCTTTCTGAGTATAAATGGACTACAAAACAGATCCGCATTCTTAGGCTGCGTTACCGTCTACCGTCCTAGGGTCGTGAGCTTGACAATTTTAAAAACATTTAAAAAAATATTATACTTGGTGATGTATGGAAAAAAACAGGTATCCTACCACGCAGTTACAAAGAACAGTTGCACAATTGGCGTGTTCTGGCGTTTAAATATACCCACGCGTATATTTTACAGCGGAAACCAGCAGCGCTCCGCCGTGCGCGGCGGTTCGGTGAACTATAAGCCGTAACGAGTTTCAACCTCGTTTTCGCTTATCGGTGTCTGAACCCGTTCTTTATAACCGCGGTTTCGCGTGTCGGTGGGTGGGACCACGATGGAATCACGAGCCAATCATGGGTGGAGCTCTCCCCGAGGACTAGACGTCCGACGATGGAGGAATTATATTAACCGAGTTGTTCATCTCTCACGCTTGTCTACCACGTTTATAATATCATTATTGTATAATCGCTTTCAAACAACAGCGTCTTAGTCGTGGAACCATAAAAACGGTATGGGAGGTGTACGGTTTAAAATTGTTATAATTTTTTTTTTTTTTATTTTAGATTCCGAGTGTACTGATAAAACGATAGTAGGTTTTCAGTCTAACAGCTATCGACAATAAGGTGGCGATCCGTTTAAACGTGTACACTCGTTATCTCGGAAATTATTTTTCGAAAAATTGTTATCATTAACAATTTACATATGAATAATGGACTCTAAAATGTTACGTTGCCATCGTTTCTGTAACCCTTATTCTTAAGGGTGAGCCGATACGAATCTTTTCCGATATCCGATAAACCTATTTTTTTTTCGCACGTACATCCGGTAACCGATCCGATATTTTTTTAAAAAACCACGAGCCGATATTCAAATTATCTGATATCCGATTTTTACCGATATCACACAAATTATGTATTAGAAACACTGTTAGTGCGTATTTTTGTTAGTAACGTGTTAAACTGGGCACCTTTTTTTTTTTTTCGAAAAATATCGGTTAAAAAATCAAAAAAAACTGATAACCGATTTCCGGCATTGCCGATATTCGATATCAGCCCGTGCCGATGTTATTGTTCTTCTCCCCCTCCACTTATAATTCTTCGGAACTAGCCTCGCTCTTCACGACAAACGGACGGCGGCGACGGCGTCTAGACGTTGCGTTCGTTTAATATTCGCGAGTGCGTCGTATTTTTTTTTTCTCTTTCTCTCTCCGCACAACCGGAAATATAATATCATGTATATATTTATTTTTTATTTTTTTAGACTTTAATAAGAATTTTATAGTCGTTTCCCCGCTCTTCGGCCGATAATTTGATTATTTATATACCCGAGTATACGGACGGGGAGTGGCGGATCGGCCGGCTACAGGACGGGCACGGACCGCGGGAGATGGGACGGTGGTAAACAACCCCTATACACCTATAGTATGGTTTTAGCGCGGAAGTGGTGGCTGTGGGGGGGGATGGGGAGAGGGCGAGAGGAGAAAAAAAGCATCGAACATTTACACCGTTTCTGCAATTGTTCGAGTGTAAATTCGCGTTCTATTTATTTTCATCCGAGCCGCCGCCGCTGCAACTCTGCCGAATACACGGAATTAATTTTCCGCCGATTACCCGACGTTTCGCCCCCGCACCCGGACGGTCCCGGCATATAATTGAAAACCCCTACGTATGTATATATATGTATTTTACGGAATCGTCCGGGAAAATCGTAAAAGTTATACTTACCGCGCCGCCGTTCCGGTAATAATATCTCACGAACGCGCGTAGGTACGCGGGGACGACTGCAGCGTGACGGGCGGCCGTGCCCGCGCGCGCCATTCGCCGTACACGATTTACCGCCGGCGCGCGGCCCGAGCAGGAGGCGTACGTCATGACGTTCGTCCCGCCCGAGCGCACCACGCGAGCCGTAGATAACGCGCGCCGGATACGGCGGAGCTACGGTCCGAAATCTCGGAGTGCACAGCGACCGGGCTCCGGTGTCGTCCGGCGCGCGCGCGAGACGCAAAGCGTTTGCGGTGACGGGCACGCGTGTTTTGTTACGCGACGTCAACGCCGGTCGGTGTCGTCGTACCGTCACCGCTTTCCGCACCGTCCGTTTCGATGTCGGATAGTGTGTCCGGCCTGTTAACTAAGCGGAGGGCGAGCGCGTGTTGTCGTTTTACTCGATATTCTAATGTCCGACCCGGGCTCGACGGTCTTCGAATTCGTAATTTTTCCGCGTGTTCGCGACTCACTCGAAATTTGAAACGCCGTGCAAAAACCGACAACGTTCTTACCGTTGGGTTTGACCGTGGACGCCCCCCCCCCTCCCCGCCACATACACTCTGGTATCAAAACTAACAGAGCGCAAAATCGATTTTTGTATACACACAACGGCGTTAACCGATTTCACGACGTTGACCGCAACACGACAATAATAATATTGTACACCGCGGGGCAATAACGTATACAACCGCAATTGCGTTACCGCTACGCGCGCACGAACGGCCATTGTGATTCCCATACGCCGTGCCGCGCTATCCGTTTCGTCTCTGGCCCGCGTTGAGCGATAAACGCATAGGGGGGGGTGGGGAAGCCGAACGGGTGTGCTTCGGGCGCGTATCACGATGTTGCCCTATAATCCGGCGTGTTCTATCTAAGATACGGGCCGTCACCGGGGGGGTGGGGTCAGGGGAGAAACCGCGATTTCGAAAAAATGTATTTCGAACGCGACGGATTCCGCGGACAAAAGCCGGCCGCTAAAAGTTTAACTCCGCCGCCACCGCCGGTCGCGATAACGGTATCGCGCACCTTTATGTGCGTATGCGGCGGGATGGCGGCGCATCGGCGATTGTAACAAAAAATAAAAACTCAAGAAATATTGAACGGAACGAAAATTTTTTCGTTTGTCGGATTTCCGGAGGGACACCCTGTAATACGGGCGACTACTGTTGCGAAATTGAAAAAAAAAAAACTAAAAAAACAAATACAACAACACCTACCTGTGTGGCGTATACGTATATATCGCTACTGTAGGTACTCGAAAACGTTATAGTTTATCGTTCACGTAATGTAGAAAATACCCGTACAAATATTATTATATTATTTTTGATATAGCGCGCGCGATTATACGAGTGTTATAATTAAGGCTAGTGGAAAAAAATGCGCTGGAAAAATAAACGACATAAAAAAATGACGTTAATGTTTATTTTACCGTTAACAATAATAATTATAGAATAAAATTAGGAAACATCGTAGCGTGATAAAAATGTGATTATAGTGACGACCCACAAATTGAAAAAAAACAACGTTAACCTCATTAAAAAAAAAAAACACGCACACACTCACATACACACACAAACACGTGTGCAACAGAGATCCGTCACTAGAGTCGAATTCCTCCCCCCCCCTTATCTTATTTGGTAGAAATATTTTTTGGAAAATTAAAAATATCCGAATAGGGTTGAGTGATGGCTCGCCTGTAGTCTATACCCCTCCTACGGCCACTCAATTTATATATTTTCATTCGTTAATAATATAATTTTGTAATTTAATAATCCATATGGTTATTACTTATTATTGTTGTATTTATCTACATTGGTTTATTTACTGGGTCGTATAAATGTTATTACAAACTTATAGATAGCGTAGTAACCTAGAATCTAGGGGTGTACAAAACTAAAATAAAAACCGCAACAACATATTTAAATTCGACCCAATTTGTATCGCTTCAATCCGTCTGCAAAACAACTTACCTACGTTACTAATATAAATACTAGCCTACGTTACGTGTGACATTTTTTTTTTTTTTTTTTTTTTTTTTTTACACCACTCTAAGTAAAACTTATAATGAACATGAAACCAAATAACGCTAAAAAAGACCTCGAAAATTGTTAATTATCGTTAGTAGTAGCCTATAGTTAACTTGACTGACAGGCACGTTTGTAAATAGCTAATGTTATTTTATGGGAAAATATCAGCTTTTAACGATTATTCTTAATCTAATTATTACAATAAAACAACAAAATCGAAAATAATGAAACCGTTATAATGTCCTTAAACTTTCCTGTTTTTTCTACGTTTCTCCCCCCCCCCTTCCTCCGGTCAGTAGCGCCGAACTCGGGGTACGAGTACACTCATATGTACATGGTTGATGCGTAGGATAGATTAAGTTAGTCTGAGTAGCGTTTTTTAGAAAATATAACTATACAAAATAGTACTATGAATATTGTGAAATATAATTATTTATATATTAAATTATGTACGGTGCCACAACCTCGGGTTTTTTCGACTATCAAGAAAACTACTCGAAAAAATCAAAAATCGATTTTTGTACATAGCTACTAGATACAAACTCGAAACAGTATTTCCGATAGAAAAAAAACAATTTAAAAAAATCGCGAATAATGAAACTTTTATTGTCGTAAATTTGTCCGTTTTTCTTATACGTTATTTTCAAAGAAAAACTCCAACGAAATCCAAAAATATGACCTCAATGTACAGACTGTAGGTACATAATAGATACGAAAAGGTTACAAAAGAGCAGTCTTATTATTTTTTCATCGGAATTAGATTCTGGGTAGAAAATTTGATTACACACAGAACAAAAAACACACACACATTATAGTAAAAACAATACATTTTTCACTACGCTCAGAATTTAAAAATAATAATTATACTGTACTATGATAAAATAACACGGTTGTTGTTTTTTTTTTTTTCGAGGTATTTCGAGTTTTAATATACTTCAAAATTGTTGAAATTCCATAATAATAAATACATTTTACACCGTCATATAAATATAAATATATTATATCGTAATCGTGTACACAAACAATTCGAAATTCTGTCGCTTTTTAAAGGTTTTTTTTTAGAATATTATACATATATAAACGTATAATATATAATATTATCGCGACGGAAAACGATTCAAACATTTTAATTGCAAAAACTTTTTAAATATGAAAGTTTTAAATACTTTCTAATACCCCGCCATAATGCTGTACCTAAGCGTTTATTTTATTCGCGGTACTTAAACCGAGCAACAATATGATTTACAAAAAAAAAAAAAATTGTTTACACGTCAAATAATGAACACGCGTTACTTAAATATATATAATATTTATTTTGGTTTTTTTTTACATAGGTATCATTGGTGTCACGTATGATTCCTTCGCCCGATTGGTTTATTGGCATCGATTCGTTTGATCTGTGCGTAAACGGCAACTGGCTTGACAGCATCACCATTGAGGTTAGTATACTGTAATACGTATGGTTGTTTAACATCAATATACTACAGAGAAACTAATTTCAAATAAAACACACTAGGCTCTCCTTGGTTTCCAAGAAAAACACACCCACGTCACAAATGCAATGTCTGTATGGTAGTATTCGTGCGAGTATATTTAAAAAAAAAAAAAATTACGCACTATTATTAAAACAATAAATTCCTCTTATAGTCTAAAATAATAGTTTTGTTATTTTATTTTCTAAAAACTTGAACAGAACTATTATTGTAATAATAATTTTTAGATTATGCAGATTGTAGCGAAAAAGCTACTCGTATTATTAAGACTTAATGTCTTTTTTTTTTTTTTTTTTATCGGAAAACACTTTTTGGTAGTATACAATTATTAAAATGTTTTCCCATAGTATCTTAAAAAATACGTGTGTATCGGCGGTGATCTTTTGTTAAAAACTTTTTATTAGATTACACGCAGTATTTCTAAAAAACCAAACAAACAAAATTGCAACAAATAACGATAAATAGGCGATACTTTTGTTGATTTCTGGGTTACTCTTATACTTTATAGTAACTGCAAGAGAATATTATCATGACTGATAGGACAGAATCGGTATTTGATTGCAACGATTTATTGTTGCGATGAAAAATATCAACGTACACCAGTGCCCCTGCCCGTGGTGCGAAGTATGCCCGTTGTGGGGCTTAAGTATGTGGCGTTTGTTAACTACGACTAATAAAAATATTAAATTATCATGACACTATGTAGCGGTCGGTGTACCTACTAATAATTTTTACGATACGATTCCGGAATTTACAGAGAATGGAACTCGTTTCGTGTCAAAATCGTAAACGTTAGATCGTATAATTTATTTATATAAATATAAAAAACCTCGGGGATCCTTAAGATGTCATCAATGTAATTTCCCGTCGCGTTTAAAAAAAAACGCTATCGTCGCAACACTTAGTTTATTAAAACAACAATGCGGAATACTCGACATCCAGGAAGTATTAAATATATTATGTGTAATAATAATATTACGATATTATTATAATTATACGAATGAGAATAACAAGAAAACATTAATAAAACTCGGAAAATTCCGTTTCGTCCCGTTTGCTTTAAATTTAAATAATTGGTATTATGTGTATACAGAGTGATTCAACATTTGTGTTATATGGTACAAAAGTTGTTTGAATTAAAAACATCTGAAATCAATTTTACATCGTTTCGTTTACAATCTATTAAAAGAGCGGTTTAGGGGTCAACTTTTTAAATTTAAACGGGAACTTACACTTGTTTTCTATTCTTGAATAGAATGGTTAACTATTCTATTTGGAAATTCCATTCGTGAAAGTAACGCGATTTTATTTTTTTTAATAATGTACTATACTTGTAAGTTATAAGCGAACAAGATATTATTGTGGTTAATGTTCATCTGACCAAAGTTATACCAATTGTTCTGACTACCGACAAGCGGCTCATCAAACTATGCGATACAAATTACTTATGTATAATTGTAATAGCGATGACACAGAGTAATTAATATTACTCTATGTAGTAAACGACGTATTAAATAATAATAAACAATAAAGCTCAATTCCACTAAATAATAACATTAACGTTAAATTGTAAGTTACAGCCTATAGTAAGTAACGCTAATACCAAATTGAAAAATGAACCGTTGAAATATTTTTCATTATGCGTTGATCTAACCTAACCTGTATAATATACAGGTACGGCATACGAAAATTTAATGCAAGCGTCAAAGGGTCAAAAATCAAAATAAAAAAAAAAAACCTTTGTGCAACACATTTCTCTCGTTTATACGACAAAACGGCTGTAACGTAAATTTTGAATTACCCTGTATAGTGTGTAACGGGTTAGTAGTAGTTTTTATGACTCGAGAAAGAATTCTGTCACTGTAATTTGATCCCGTGAGGCGCATGATGACGTTCCAGAATGTTTGTGTTTGGGTGGCCAAAAATAAAATTGTCAAAAATCTCTAAACATACATAATATATTATCCAGTAATTCCCAATGTGATAATCAGTAATTACCGAATATGAACCGGCGGTTTAAAACCGATTTCCGCATTTGGGTAAATGTTAATTATATTAGCTGATAACGTTTATAAATAATACGGTAGACTGTAGATAAAACTAACGGGTATTATCTCGCGGTTTTTTAGTTGCGTGTTTCACGATTAAATTGAAAACTTTAATGGGAATAACGATTATTAACTTTGCAGTTATTACGATTGACGGTACGTATGTGCTGGAAGTCCAGCGGTTATAGGGGGAAAAACTTCGAAGGGACCACTATTTATGTACCGAAAATTGAGGGACGTTCTCGAGAACTAACCGAAATTTTAAGAAATCCGTCATAAAGACGACGTTTTCAAAATGGTTTCCTGTCGCACGTTTTTTGATAAAAATGTTTTTCTAAGAGGGTTTAAAAATAAACCGCACTACACCCCCCTCAAATATTATCGGTAAAAATAGAACGAAACAGATATAAATAATAAATATCAAACATATAATCTTATTGTTGAACACATTTTTTACGTATAGGACCTGAAAGAACGGTGTTCCCATAAAGTATATTGCACATATACGTACGGCGTATACTCTCAAGATTTTTTTATTATTATTATTATTATTATGAGTACCTATATCTAAAATCTCAACCGATTTGTGATTTTAAGTATTTTAACTCTCGAGATTATTATTGACACGTCTTTTACCTCTAAACCGTAAGAAAAATATTTGTATTGCATTAAATGTTTATGTTTTGGTATACTCTGAACAAAATTAATGGGACCGCCGCCGCCCAAAGAGCCTAACGGGTTAAAAGTGGCAAATTTAAAAACTGAGGCCTAACGCGAAATTCGAAAAGAATCGCCGGAAAACAATAATATTTTACGAAAAAAAAAATTTTTGGCCACTGCGGGGCGTTTGTAAATATTATCTATATTAATACCATGATATTATAATGCTATTATTATTATTCTCGACATCATGACGTCAATTTCGACAAAAATGTTTTTTTCTTGATAATAAGTGTACTTACGCGGGTTTTTTTTTATGTGTATACAGGCTGATCCGATGGACGCGGGATGCGACAACGGTTTCACTTTCACGGCACCGAACTGGCCCACCGATCCCCAGGGCATCATATACAGAATAAAAAGCAACTATCCGTCACATCCGGCCAGCTCGTTCTATTATCCGCAGTTTAATCGGCTGCCGACAATAGCGACTTTTCAATTCATAAAAGTACTTCACGCTATATATCTCTGTGTATACACGTACATATATTATAGATACACCTAACCGCAATAAATTCGGCCGCCGTCGTTATACCGGCTGTGCCGCGAGATCGAAAAGAATTATTGTTCGCCCGCCTATTGTTGCGGCCGTTTTACGCGGCCGGCCCCGCGCGTCACGTATATTACACGGTTAATGTTTTTCTCGCGTTTTCAGATTAAGGAATACGAGCAGTCTTTAGGTGGCAGGGGCCAGGCGTCCGACGCGACGGTGAAAATCGAAGAGAGCGTTATTAAAGTGTTGAACGGCGACAGCGATAACGACCGAGAAGTGCAGCTGGAAATGGAACAGCAAAGACGAGAACAAGAGTACAACAACTACAAAAGGTGCGTACAATCCAACCGGCGTATAGAATGACCGAATCGACGCGAAATCAATGGTTATCGCGCGCATAGCCATGGGCGCGGGTATAGAATTTTTTCGCGGGCCGGGCCGAATGAAATTCCTCGAACGTGATCGAATTTCCACCCGTACACGGCCCTTAACAAATCGCTGAAATTCATCCCGGACCCTCCGTAAAAATACAATTATACGGACGGTGTTACTATTCAAATTGTGTTTGCACTTTGCAGCGTCGGTGACGACAGAGGAGTGTCGGTGGCCAATGTGACATCGCCGGTAATGATACCGAAAGGCGACAAGGAAGCGATAATGAACAGCATTATGGACAGTTACCATATCCGAAAACACAAAAAAGCGCACAAAAAATCGAGTAATTAATTTTTATTTACATTCAATTAGGCAGCCGTAAGAGTAACGCCGATCGACGCGCCAACCAACGTCCGGGAAACTTTTACCCGGCGCTCAAACGTCGTTAAAGTTTTAACGGTTATACAATATACGAGGGCTAATCAAAAAGTATCGAGACTGATAATATTACTCGGAAACCGAGCGTTGAAGAGCAAAACGATTTGTAAACCTTGCTTCTGTGACTTGTACTGAGCACGTGTATTCGTATAAAATCTCCGTAAACTTCTTCGTTTTGATTTGACGGTATTTTTCTAAAATTTGTTTTTCACGTTTGGCGATTTCGTAATGAATCCAAAAAGAAGCGGAACTCGCTGCCACTCGAGGGCACATTTTCAGTTTTTCAATTGACATTTAATGGCAAAAACCATGAAATGTTGCATCCCTCTGAAACTGGAAAAAAATGCAGACAAATTTTCTAAAATCTCCAAATCCGTCAAGTTACTCTTCTTTTGGGCTTATTACAAAATCGCCAAACTCGAAAAATATATTTTACAAAAATATCGGTGAAATCAAACCGAAGAATTTTATAGAGAAGCAATAAAAACAAATGTACTCAGAAAAAGTCACAGAAACAAGTGATACCGATCCTACTGCTCTTCGATGCTCCTTTTCCGAATGATACTACCAGTCTTGATACTTTTTGATTAGCCCTCGTATAGATTACAGTTGCTATGCAACACAATCGGTTTATCCGATATCATCCGAATGGAAATAATAATTCAACAGTCCCGAATGTGTTTCGGACGTTGGGTTTGTTGTGGTGTAACTGTACTACTGTGTAATATCGGATATTACCCAATTATACCTTACCACCAAAATATCGTATTATGTATACATTGTACCGATTAATGGTGGTTAGCGACGTGTCTCTAAACATTGTTTAGACGAAAATTAAGTGATTATCTTATCATGGCGATATTATCTTGTTCGCGATAATCGTACATCGTAGATCACAATATAAAGAGGTCCACATCCAGAGGATACCCTGTACAGGGAGGAATCGACAAACGTAATAACTTTTGTTCTATTCAATATTTTTGATATATTTTTTTTTTTTAAATAATTAGTATGCCTCTGATGCGCTACAGTTTATATTTCACCATTTTTTTTTTTAGTGGGAGGAGACTTAAAATAAAATTTTTCAACCATCAAACATTTTTAGAAAAATGGTTGAAAGTTTTGTTAAAGTGTGGTCTTTTATTTTCTTCGAGAACAAAAGTCATTGCGTTTATCGAATCCTCGTGGGATACCGTGTATATAACGAGCCAAAGGCTTTGCCGTCGCATTAGTCGAGGAAATAATGGATGTATATTATTGCGGTGATTTTGTTGTTCTAAATAAATAATAATGTATTATATTATTTACTTTAAAAAATGTTTAGTACATGTGTTCTCGGGAATAGATACGTAAAATATTGATTATTTTCGAAACGTATAGCCTTAATTACGTCACTGAAACACAGGGTATAAGATATTTTATTCAAACCCCGAATCATTGTTAATAACTTTTCCAAACGAGGATTGGTAAATTTTAAAATAAATACAAAAAAAATAAAAATCATTGTAAAACCAATATTCGGAATCGAAAATCAATGGTGGAAAAAGTCGGACATTTCATTTGTTTTTACGATCAAACATATTGCAATTTTTTTTTTTTTCAATTTTATTCTCTTGTATATTTTACATTGAATAGATGTGTATACTACAGAGTGTATATAAATAGAATATTACTCTTCACGTCTTATACCATTCCAATTACATCAGAGTTTTTATTTATAACGTTTATTAAATATTAAATTTAAATTTGTTCGACGTACAGTGTCAAACGGGAATTTTCACTCGGGGGTAATGGTGATCGTTGGGTGGATTATTATAATAGGTGTGTATTTGGAACACAATATAGTCGAGTGATCGGAGCCTGCAGATGTCATGAATTACGAAAGACTCGAGAGCCTGACATTATAATAAGTCGCAAAAGAGACATTTCGATTGACATCGGCGAAGTAATAAATGTTTTTTATACAGTAATCTGCCGATTTATTGAAAACAGCTAGTTTCATTTTTGTATAAATGGAAATCGGTTTATTTAATCTTTATTGTCTATTGACATTTTTCATTTAAAACAATTGTGTAGGATTCAAAAATCTAAACGCTGTGGGTGGATGTGTGATTTTACGGTTTTCCTCATGTCTGGAATACGTCCTGTTAACATGTTTATTATTCAGAATCTTAATCAAACTCAATTTTTACCTCTTTCGTGTTAAACGCATTCATTTTCTACACGTACAGAATTGTATTCCGTGAACCAAGTGTTAGCTGGTATGGTTTGGCATGAAAAGTTTCTACGAAAATAACAACCCCCATAGAAACTTAACAAACTATATGTGTATTCAGTTCTCGTTTTTTAATATTCTCCGACGAAAATAAAAAAGAAACACTCAAACCCCTTTTTACTTCTTGAACCTGAGAGAAACACCGCTGGCAACAAAATTGTCGTTATACAATATTCTACATTAAATACGTAATATTCGGCATACACCGAAGTTTGTCAAGTTTTTATTTTGACAATATTATTCGAACAAAATAAGAATTCGAATTATATTTGCAAACAAAATTATTCGAATTTAAAATTATAATTATTCATATAATTCACTGTTTGCAAAGTGTAAGAATAGTTTTCAAAACCAATTATCGGACTACGAAATTATAATAAAATTAAAATACAAATTAAAAAAATCGTTGTTTATTTTTGAAAATATTTATATTTGCATTTACGCGGCACATGGCCATGATTTCAACGGGGTTATAAGTGTAGTTTATAGATCCTTAGGGTCTAGTATTACAGTATAATATTAATTGAACGAAATTATTACTGAAAGTTATTCGAAAGGTGTTTTTTTTTTTTTTTAATTAAAATGATTTCGTTAGATTTATTATATTCGGTGATTTTATTTCGATAAAATCGTATACGAATAATACTCTGGTGTACACAGACTGACAGACGCGTATTATCGAGACGTTTTGACGCGGATCCGTATACCTATAATCGTCGGTCGTCGTCGGATAAGTGCATGATTGAAACGGAATGTTATTATTGATATTAGTTTTTTTTTTTTCTACATTCGTTTCCGAAAGGTAATCGATTGATCGAAATTATCAAATATGTGCTGTGTCCGATAAAACGAACGATTCATTTGTACAGAAATATTGACGTAATATGAGGTTCAATTGTACGGTGTACAGCATTCAAAAACTACCTAAAATGAAATAACAAATATGTACTAAAATATCAGTACTCGAAACACTTATATAGACAAATAATGGTAAAAACATTCCGAATACATTTCGAGTATCTATTCGAAATACCTCTACTACTCTATAGTAAACAGTTCTAAGTGACTAGGTACATTTAAAAAATGTTGTTTCGGAAGTTTTTTTAGCACAAAATCAAAAAGTTTTGAAATATTTATTTAAAACTGCAATAATTAAATTGACGATTAATGATTGATACCACGAAATTTATCAATGGTGGATCTATTGCAATTTACCAAGTCGGTTGACATTTTAACAAGCCCGTTTCGGATAGTATTATTGTAACGTGTTAATAATTGGCTAATAAATGATAGCGGAGCTATAGATTTTTAGTGAAGATAGAGATTTTCACTAAAAAAGTTTTTAAATAAAGCTGACTTCTTCTTCCTCTTCGCTTTATCATCATCCCATCAATATTCTATCATATCTCCTCCTCTAAAAATAACCTCTAGCCACCAGTTTTCTTTGACCTACCTCATTTCCGGCTGCATGCGTAGCGCCCCGGGATCCGTTTTAGCACCTCAGGATATTATAGTGTTCTGTATAATTCCGTAAAATAAATTAACGAACGTATTAATCCAGGGTCATATTTGTTCGAACTGTACATCGCCGGAATCTAAAAAATTAAAAACTGTATTTTGTCCAAAAAGTGTAAAATTCCACCGGATCGTAATTTCCCGGAATCCACTACCCGTGGAAGAAATATTACGATATTCCTTTGGAAATATCACTTACAATCCGAAAATATACATTACAGATCATTCCGGCGATATACAGCCCAGACAAATAGGGTTTTTAGTTTATAGATGCCGAGTGAATACGAACTGGAGAATGGTTGCATCCGAATTGCGTCCCGACCCTAGCGGTTTTGATAGATAATACACTATATGTATTGAGCCCCGGCTTTCGGTAAATAATTTACTAGTTGGATCCGAACGTTTAAAAACAATACAATACACATTTCCCTTCTCATTTTCACAGTCTCATTTTGCTAGTGATTTTTCTGTCATTTTATCCTTTATATATTTTTCTTTTTGTAAAATCCAGGTCCTTTTCATTTTAATGTAAATATCTATTTGGGTACTTATTAAAACTTCTGGACTGAGTTTTGGGGACCTAAGCCTCCCTAACCCCCTATTTACGCCTATGGATCGTCTACAGTCCAGATAAATATGGTTCTTAGTTTTCATACGGCCCTGAGAAATAGGGCAATTTTATGCCCTATTGCAGTTTTATTATCTCACACCACCGTGAACTCGTCTGAATATGATTCAGTGGCTGTGAATCGGCGGCGCCGAAACCAGCAGTCAAGGTTGACGATTGCCACCCTTCTTTTAATTGGTGGGTGGTGGTAGATCCTCGATGGGTATATTTTCTAATCGGATCGGTACGTATGGAATATTAATTAAAAGTGTCGTTTGCGGGAGTTTGTTTTGTACGAACGGGGCGGTGGTCTATACAACTTTTTACCCGCCCACCTTCTTAGATCGCGGTTCGGCGCCACTGGCTGTGATGACTATTTGTTATAATTTGTCGTTGGTTTTCGCAGGATACCGGGACTGCCGGGTGGGCGACTGGTCCGAGTGGAGCGCGTGCAGCGTGTCGTGCGGCGTCGGCGAGATGCAGAGACGCAGAGAGGTGGTCAGACACCCGAGAGGCGCGGGACGACAGTGTCCGCCGCTGCTGCAGACCAAATGGTGCGGGAGCGCAAAAGATTGTCCGCCACAAGCGCACTTCAAGTGGTAATCCGATCCGATCCGTCGTCGACTCGGCCCGCGACGTTCCGACCATACCCTCGGAAGAAAATCTCCGCGAATTATCACGTCGCGAACGAAACAATAACAATTTATTATAATATACATATACCTAATTATTTAAGTACGAACCCCGAAACCTGACCCCCACCTCCTCCCCGTCCTCCCCGTAAATCTCATAATTCCGTCTGTGATTTTTTTTTTTTGTTTTTTTTTTTGAATTTTCGTTTACCCTTCTTCTCCCCTCGCCCCCTCAAATCATTCGACGATTCAACTACAAAAACAAAAGAAACAAAAAACGACGACATACGTCGTTGTCATTACGTATTAAAACGGCGAAAATTTTGTAAAATTTACTGTAAAATATTCACTTGTATAGATAGGTTTACCGAAAAAGAAAAAAAACTAGGTCGGATTACATATAATATTATTGTTTAGAACGATAAAACGTGTAGAGTCGATTATTTGTAATGGATCTTTCTTTTTCTTTTTTTTTCAATATGTTATGTACTATAATACACCTACCTACCCACTGTTAAATTGTAATAATCGACTTACTATTCATACGAAATTATAATATTTACGTACGAGCCATCGCGTTTTCCCCGTATCCCCGTAGTCGCTTTGACGACTTCCAAATTTGTATTTGAGTTTCGTTTCGTTTTGTATTTTTTGTATTTTTTTTTTTTTTTTTCATTACCTATACACATAAAAACTAAAAAAAAAAAAAAAAAATACGCATATTATTATAATTGTTGAACAACAATGGCGTGGCGTGAGCATATGTTGAAATGGAAATACGCTTCCAACAAAATACTTTCCGACGATTTATTTTTCCGACAAAATACGTTTCTAAAAAACCCATTTTCGACAAAATACAGTTCCGACAAATTATAGCCCTCCGCCCCTGCTGAGTGTAAGACAATTATTATTCAGTCCCCGTACTGGCAAGTGCAATAACTATAAAAATTGAATTTTCGAAAATTGACATTTTTTATCATTTTGATGTATCTCGTAATAGAATTAACTACGTAGTAGTATTCAATTTAACGGCCAATAGCATGTAAAAACCGCACCTAAATCTCTGGGGGAAAAAAAATAGTTTGATTTCTCAATAACATAATATTACTGAAAAACATGATTTTGAATGTTTTTACTGTATTTGTATCTAGTAGTTATATTATATCCACCACGGAAATTATCATTTTTAACTGCAATTTCTAGATGCATGGAAATGCACGCATTGCAGATACTGCAGTTAGTATACAGAGACACCAAGTGCATTTAATTCCGATTTACTTGTTAGGTATACAATATTATTATTATTCAGTATAAATTCCGTTACCGATAAAAAAACGCAATAAATAATATCGACATAACACGTTTTTGAACTGCCTTTTGTTAGTCACTGCGATTTGTTACAGATATGTTTGAACGCTCGAAATCACTGTGTATAGTTACGACATTTTAAAATCGATTTACGAGGTACTAAACGACGTTTTTACCGTTTTTCGCGTTGGCGACAAAAGACGCGGAATACGGAAACTAACACTGTTGCATTCTGATTTAATTTTTGAAAATTTGCGATAGTTGCGTGCACTTGCCGCTACGAGGACAATATTAATATATTATTGTTACTGTTGTTTGATATTCGCAAAACACGTTCAAATTTCGATTTTGCCCAATCAATCAGTTGTATACGAACGTTTCCGTTCGGTTTTATAATAATTTCACTGGCTCGACATGCTGGAACTACACAATATACGCCCCCGACCGCGCGATGACCGCGCATCCGTGTACCGTTTGTTTTAACCACCTGTTTGCTCGCTGCACATATTCCGTTTCCTATTATGCGTAACGTTTTAATTATCTATACCGGGACCGCGTTAAAAACGTCGAACCGTATACAAATTATTATTGATAATATATTATTTTCGTTTATCGAAAGGAAAAAAAAAAATGTGGCAAAAATTAATGAAACGAAACGATGCGGCGGGTACGATATTTATTATATTCGGACGGACGGCGACGTAGCTCAAAAACCCCAATCATCGTAATGGTCAAAATATTATTAGAAAAAAAAAAACCTTAATAAATACGAATATCAAGAGGAAATCGTTCAAATTCAAATTTATGTTTCAATCCCCGTGTACGCCATGAAACATTGTTTTGTTTTACATTAAATAATCATAGGCTAGTAACGAAATTAGTCTTATTTCTTATATATATATATACTTTACAAGTATCACTAAAAATGTATTTTATAAGTATTTTTTAATACTTTTTAAATATAGCTATTGGTTATTATTGTATTCGAATACCTTAAAAAGTACTATAGTTAGTTATTATTTTATTAATTTTTCCAGCGACCGTACTAAATGGAAAATGGACAAAAACGGAATTAGGTATACGCGGTATATAATATGCCTTTACGCAAATATGGGTATTCCGAATAAAATATTCTAAAAACTTTTTATATATAATTAATACTTAAAAAAAAACACTTTTTTCGTTAGTATTCCGAATAGTTTTGAAACATTTCTTAAAAATAAAAATAAATATTTTTTGTCACTCTTATTTTTTAGGGGCGCTTAATGTTTTACTACAAGATAGGTGCTTATTTTTTTCCTCCGAAATTACTTTTATGTTCGTTTAGTTGCCACCTACAACAATGGCAAACCCGATTTGTTCGTACTTATTATAAATTCTAAAAAATAATATTCCTAATACTTTTGCAACATATTCGGAATACTATTGATTGTATTTATTCTATTTATACTTTTAAAAAGTATTTTACCCAAGTCGACCTTTATATGGCTGTATACCTAATTATAATATGTACAAAAGTGTTTATCCACCTATAACAATAATGACATTCGTAAGCATAATATTAATTTATTAATCTGTTACAATAATTGCAATTAGCTCAAAATAAATTAAATTTAGTTGTCAACGTGCAATTGCACGGCCAATAAAATATTATAATCAATAATGATACATTTAATGCATTTAGTTTTTTTTATTTTTAAGTTAAAAATACTAGTAGATTTGTAAGGATACGAATGCTAGTTTACGTACAATTGTATTTGAATACCTATACTAAAAACTACTTTTTACAAAGCAGTAATATTGTTTAATAATACGATAATACTATACTCGGGTCTCGTATAATTGTTGAGATAAACGGGCGCTCACGAATCGCCTCCGATCTGACACTCGAATTGTCTTTCGTGAATTTGTTTTTAAAAATTTTACTCGAATCGCTTCCAGATTTCAAAAATAACATTCACTTGAATTGTCTCGAAAACGGTACAAATAATCTAGGTATACTATAGGAGGTGATTCAATAAAAAAAAAAAAACTGTCACTTACTTAAATTCGTATGGGAGCAATGCGAGAGTCACCAGATAAAAAACGGACCACGTTATCATCATTTCGATTTATTATTGTTATTATTATTTTTTTTTTTTTTTCGTAATTACGAATTTCGGTTTTAGCAAGCCTCTCGAAATATATTATATTTTGTCGCTGCACTTGTAAACTCCTGTACAGCTACGCCACTGAAAACTGGCTTACAGTCCTCTACCGTGTATTTAAAATACTAATTTTATGTATTTTTCATAATACAAATATTATTGTTATTATTATTATAGGTATGTATCACGTAGTAATGAAATCGTGCAGTAACGATAATTTATTGAAATATTGTCTAAAATATGTAAGATAATGTAGGTGTCTATTATATACCATAGGCGCAAATGAAGAGGCGACTCGGGCGTATTATCCCCTAAAAACTCAGCCAATCCTCCCAAATCAAGCCTCCTTATCAAGTAAATAACATACTAATTATACATAATCAATATTACGTGATGTTAAACCGTCTCCCAAAAAAAAAAAATTTGGGCTATCTGCGCCTGTACGGTACCTATACACATCACGTATCGTTTAAGTAACTATATATTATACCAGTTGGTGTATAATTTTGTGGACGCTGTCAAAATATTATTATCGTTCACAAAAAAAAAAAAAACCAACAAAAACCGTGAACTTTGCAGTTTTGCAGCGTTGACGTTTTCCGACGGTATGTAATAAATAATGACGGCGGGCGCGTTTTGTAAAACGATACCTGACCGCGGTGTCGTTTTCACTTTTTGGACTTTTGTGCGGCGGAAACGAAGCATAACACAACTCGCCTATAAAATATAATAAAAATGTCACTGTACTTGTCACTATCGATACCGTTATAATATAATCATTTTAGTAATATTGTTGTTATTTATTGTTATTGCGTATAGGTTCGACATTTCTCTTTCCACAAAGGTCGGCAAATAATAGGGGTTTGTCGTATTTTTTTTAAAAAAAAAACATAGAGACGCATACGTACACGTAAGTATATCACAGTTAGGGATTTCGTTCAAAATCTGTAATCTCCCTGTCATTTTTGATTTAATCATTTTTTTTTTTTTTTTTTTAACCCTATCCTATTAATATTATTAATGCGAAAATTTGTTTGGACGAATGGATCTTTATTGTAAGCCCCTCACACGCTTAAACTATTGAACGGATTGAATAACACATAGGCGAATGCAACTCTCCCCGGAATTCAAACCGCAAAGGGAGGAAGGGTGTGATACAGGGATGGTTATTGGTTTTTCACTATACGATAATCGTATTATTTTTATCGGTTCAATAATACGGATGAAATAAAAAACAAAGTTAAAACAAACTAAAAAAAAAAAAAAATATACATTCAAATTAAGATGTCTCTTTTTGTGTACACCGTACAATCGAATATTCAACGGTATTATTTAACGAATATTTAACTACAAGACATCATAATATTTACAATACGCACGCGACGTCGCCGCGGCTGTCTGAGCATTTATATTTTTAAACGTTTGATAACCGAACGAAAGTCGCGCGTGTATAAAGACGAGTAACGTGTTATAATATGATAAACCAGCGATCGTAAAATCACAGGTAGGTAAGTACGCGTAAAACTGCGAGTGTATCGACCCGCGGGGAGCACAGTCTACTTTCGATTTTCAAATGACAATCAAATGAAATGAAAATTCCGTAAACAGATGGAGTATTTCGTTACGGTTAATGTAAATGCTAAGAGCGGTTTATTTCTTCAGTTTTCAAAAAAAAAAAAAAGTAATTAATTTCCGAGATACCGAGTTTGCCCGCTTAAATGGATCAATCCGCCTTGCAGTGTTATTATCCCGTTTCGACAAACGCTCCGTTCGCAGCGTCGGTCCGCCCAATAGAGCGCAAGCTACAGTGGCGAAGTGTAACCGCGGAAACGGACAACGTGCGCGCGCTCGTAATCGTTGAAACGGAAACGACGGCGAGTGGCGAAAATCCGCGTAACGACGCGTGACGGTTCCGCGAACGTGGAAAAATTGCTCGTTGTCGCCGGGAACACGCACGGGCGGCGGACAAATTGCGGAGGCGCGGAGCCAGCGTCGGATTACACGGATAAATACGGCCGGGGACGAGACCGAGCTGTACGCGGCCGTACGTTCGGATTAGAAGCGAATAACCGTCGGCAGGACGGGCGGCGTCGGTTAATGGGTTTCGAAACGACGCGCGCAATTCACCTTGGCGGCCGCGCACGATTAATTATGGTCGAAAGGCTTTTGAAAAGCCGCGCGGATTTTCCCGCGACGTTTATATTGTTTTTCGTCCCGCGCGGAAAAGCTAAGCGAACAGGTTTCGCCGGTTCCCTCCCCCCCTCCCGCCACGGCGGTGCCGTTAACGTTCCGGCCGTCATTGTACGCGACGGCTGCGCGCGCCGCTTGTGACCGCGTTTATGGCGTGTCGCAGTTTTGTCCGCGCGCGTTACGCGACGTTTTATCCGCCGAGACGTTGAAATCCCCGGTGTAAAAACGTCAGTTTACCGAACGCCCGTCCCCGCGCGGAACCTACGCGACAGGAGCGCCGGGAACCCGCAGTGCGCGACCCCGAGCCGTTTTACGCCTCGCGAGTCGGTTCTCCGACGTTGACGCGCCGTCACCGCCGCCCGCCGCGAAACGCGCGATTCGATTCGGCGACGGGCTGTTCGGCGCGCGGCGCACGGAACACGGCGGCGGGCCGACCGTGCTCGATTGTGCCGCGGGATTCCCGTGACCCCGCGCGCCCCAAACGGTCTACAGCGATCGCCGCGCCGCATTTCCGGCTGTCGATGGCGATCACGACGCGCGCCCGAATAACCGTTCGTTTATTTATTTACGCCGTCGATGTGGACAGCGGCGCCGTCGGTAACGGCACCGCGCCGACGAGGTGCGAGTTTTGTTAAACGTCGGTGTTGATCGGTATAAATCGGTATTAACCGCGGTCGGCCAAACGCACACGACCACGGCCGACCGCTGCGTATTGTGTTGCGTTACGCCGGACGACGTTCGAAAACACGCACGCCCCTCATCCTCCCCCCCCCCCCCCCATCCCGGGGGGGTCTGTACAGGCGTGTTGCGAAACGAGAATTCGCAACGTTCGGACGCGGCGGGCGGCACGTCGCGTTCGATTTTACTGCGCCGTACCGTTTGTGCGACGCGGTCGAGTATTTTTAATCGCCGAGGTAGAGAGACTCGGGAAATAGACGCACTTGGTGTACCCGCGGTTCGGCGGTTGTTCGGAGCGTTTGTGCGCGACGGCGCGCGCGTCACGTCGCTCCGTACGCGCCCGTACCGCACGCGCGTTTCGACGCACTCGAATTGAAAACAACGCAGTAGCCCGTCGCCGAGTAACGGACGACCCGCGCCGTAAAGCTTATGACGCGCGAAATACCGGGACATTTACCGATCATTGTCTAAACTACGACGTTGCGGCGTGAGCGAAAAAGACGGCCGTTCCGAAAATCGAAACGCCCCCGCGAGCAGCCTTTCTCCCGGCTGATGACTCGTTGCCGTTACAACTGATCGAATTTATGGACGTGAAAAACGAGATATTTTTGATATTTACTCAATAACGATTTTTGTTAATTTCGAGTTTTTTTTTTCCGATTTTCTTTTAGGACACCGTAAAAAAAAAAACCGATACAAAAATACGAGCAATTAAAGAATTTAAAAATGTCCTGTCAAGTATTTAAAAATTAAGATATTTAATTTATTATAGTTTCTGCACACAAGCATAGTACTGTAAGCAACGAGAATCCTTTCAAAATTGTATACAGAATGATTTATTGTTATTTAAAATACGGTCATTTTTTCATTCGCAGGGAAAATTGCACCCTCCTCGCAAAGTTGGCTTTCCCAAATTGTTTTCTTATAGTTCGGTAAAGTTCTTAAAATAACTCACGACACATGATAATCCGCGTTCTGATTCTCGAAAAGATATTCTCGTTTTTGCGAACGATTTTTTTTTTTTTTACAAACACTGTGGCCAGCATTATTATTATTATTATTATCGATTGTGCAGAGTGCGTAAGCATGTTTGATAATATAATTTCGGTACACTTGTATTTTCCCACAGTCCCATAATCAACCATTATTATAGGTAGATGGGTACATAAATATTTAAAATGTTTATTAACTGAAATGCAGTAGTGTTCCCGGTCATTTTTTCGAGAGAGTAAACTATTACAACATTCTGTGCCTTGTACGTGGTATTTTGTACCTTTATTACAGTGATTGTATAGATGTTATAATGTATAGATATCAATACAGTGAATTTTAGATTCTGAGCGGAACTTGGAATGTATTGGATTGGTCTCACTAAGGTGTTTATTTTAATTAACTTTGTTTTTTATGTGAACACTTTTTCTACCAGAAAATTTACGCCGATTATCAAATATAGCACTTTTTCTGAAAGGAAACGTTCTCTGGGTGATACTTTTGATAAATCATTTTTTGAAATCATCATTAATATTCGAGATAATGAGAAAAACCTGGATCTTTAGGTTAAAAATGATTGAAAGATTAAAAATAAGGTTGTCATTGGCAATCGTTTTTACCTATTTATTGTTGTTATTATTTTAATATTTTTTAAACAATTATCATGGCCACGGAAGCGTACATTTTCGTTACCATTTTACCATAATATGACGTATATAATATTATATGTGGACAAAGCAACACTATTAACTGAATTCCGCACAGAATCGTTTTTTCGTTAGCAATGGTTCATCGTTGCTTACATATATACATTAAATTCCCGTCTGTATCCTACCTTTCCAACTTCCCACTTATAACAGTGCCTGAGCTCTTGTGCGAAGAATGTTCGTCCTTTTTTTTAGTTATAATTACAATTTTTTCTACTAATACGATTTCAAACGAATTTTTATTTATTTATTTATTTTTTTTTTTTTTTTAACTTTTTTGAGAGTATTCGCGCAGTGATATTTTAACAAAATGTTCAGCGTGTACACGGCGGCGTATAATATGTATGTAATAATTTACATATAATAATATGTAAACCCTATGGGAACACCACTGCTGTAACGGCTAATATGGTTGCAATTTATTAGTTAGGATTAATTAGATATAATCTACTTAACAATAAAATATATCCGTTTTGTGCAATAAAGGTAGTCGAATCCATAAATCACGCGCACGGGTCACACCTAATATAATTCAATTATTTCTTTTATTTTTAAACTACGATTATATAACTGCACGTATTTACGCATTTTTAAAGGGTAGCTGGTTAGTAGATAGGTGTCATAGTAAAGTTCTTTAATGGAAATTGAAAGTCGACATTTTAACGATATTTTTCAATCACGAAAAACGAATGGGGGTACTCACCAGAAACTATTTCAATATCGATAATATTAGCAGGGCTAGAGACTAATAGCACTTAAAAGTTAAAATCCACAACAAGGCACAGAAAACACCTGAAGAAAAAAAAATTTAAAAAAGCAAAAACGGTAGAGTAGTTTAAAAGTCCTTCCTCCTACACGGATGTGTCTTTTTAAGTAATATTTTCCGACACAATACATTACAGATAATTTTGTAGCTGTAAAAAATTTACTTTGTGTTCATCATTTTTATAGTATTAGAAACAAAGTATTTTATAAGTTAGAACCATTAGTAGAGAAACTTTTAAAGGCCTCAACCATTTTAAGATTTTTAAAATGCTTTTTTGCCGTTTTTAAGTTATTTTGTTTGCGAATTTTAGGTTCTATAAGTCCCCAGCCTTGATTATTAGTGTCATTCGTAAACGCGCACCTATTTCCCTACCGCGTTCTCTTTTCGTCCAAATTTGATAAACTCTTTCGGCCACTGTATTTCACGTTCAATATTTTGGGAACCATTTGTGAAAAAAATTTATATTGATATTTGCTTATGCTTGTTCGTTCATTATCACGTACTTCTTGAGTATTTTTTAATATTTGTTCAAAATATTTTAACAAAACCATTTAGCATTACTCTGCAGAGAGCACCACGAGGAGGCGGTTTCTGCTATCGTCCTCTCCAAAAAATGTTACTGTTTTAAAAAATACAATAACTTCATATTATGTCATTTTTTTTTTTTTTATTATAACGCATTAAATATTTCGTAGTGCTCTCTAAACAATGCTAAATTACTATAGTAAAATATTTTGTACAAATAGTGAAAAATGTCTACTTAAAAAGTAATAATAAATAACAAAGTAAATAATATTAATAATAATAGTAAATAATAAATGAATGATGCTTCGAAACGTTCTTGATTTATATAATTAACTCAAATGAAATCGAAACAATCGAAAATTAATTCATTCTATTTTGAGCCTGAACATTCTCGTGCCAACTGATGGTTTTCATCACCACGTAAATTATCATTGAAACGGGTATGATTTCGTGGACTTTGACAAAGTTTTCCGTAAAAATAATAGTGGACCTGTAGACGTAAGGTAAGGTGGAAATAAGACGTGGAATAATTACGCGGGCATATAAAATATAAAAGTCCTATTTACAAATTGAATAGGTAAAATATAGAACCTTTGTTTAATGGTATCGTTCATATTAAAAAGGCTGAAAGGGGATTGGATTATTGGGAACTCTCGAATTGCCTCCCGAATTCAAATGGGTGACCTTTTTTCGCTCGAATAGCCTCCGGGTGTTTTCGGAGGCAATTTGAGTATACTCAAACCGTCCACTCGAATTGTCTCCCATAGCATACTTAGATTATTAGTTAATATATCGATAGCGGACGTGTACTATCGATTATTAAATGCAATGACATCCGGTACACAAAGGTCTACTAACGCTTGCGAATCATTCCACAAGAAATTTAATTCTAATTGTTCAACCCCTAACCGTCATATTCATACATTTTTTAATGTACTGAAATCAATGCAGTTAGATACGGTAATTTTAATTAGAACTTTCACATTAGAAACCGTCAAAGTTAGGGCAACTACTAAAAATAAAATTAATTTTATTAATAACTTAATTGATAAATTAAATAAAAATGAAATTTCAAAACTTCAATATTTAAACATATTAGCAAACAAATTTAAACCTAGGAAAGTGCATACTAATACTCAACATAGATAACTAATTTTAATTTTTGACTATTTTAATTTTTTATTGCTATTACATTATGCTATTTTGTATTATTATTTTAATTTTCAATTTTAAATACATGCAATTTCGATACGATACGTATACCTATTTGCTTTTTTGTACTAATGTCTACTAATGATACGTATACTAATGTCGTGTACCTAATACTTAACTATGTAAAATTGTTTTTAGTTTTAAATAAATCAAAATAAAAATCTATTTCGATACAAGAAGGTCACTACCTAAAATAGGAGGCGATTTGAGTAACTGTTAAAAAAAAAAATTCACGGGAGGCAATTTGTGTGCGCCCGGATTATTTGCTTTACAAAATTATATACCTACCTAACTACCTAATACATAACTATGGTAATTATTGTCCATTTCCAAATCAATACTTTTTGAAAAAAAAAAAAGTATCATTAAAAATGGATATTCAAAAATAAATCAATCCAAGTAAAAAGGAAAGTATAATCAAAACATTATTAGCTCCTTTAATGCCGGAAACCAGAAAACATTTCTGGCAAGATTTTCCGTGTTCAGTAGAACCACTGAAAATAAGTTTGAAACCTATTTATAGTTCACTTGCACATGATTTGTTTTATTAACAAGTTATATTAGTTTATTAGTTTTTTTTTTCATTTTTCCAAACAAGTACCTAAAACCAATATGATTTCACGGCAAAATAAAACGGTAGTTACTTACCTATCACCCTGAAAATGAATTCACTGTTGGTACGTAATTTTACTTCTTTTAATGGACAAATAATCATGGAATCCAGGAATCGCCGAATTCACGAAGACACTAAAAATTTCATAAAATCAATTATATGATAAAAACGAATGTATTAACGTTGTTTTTGGGTTGTATAATATGATAAATAATGTTTAAATAATATTTGGTGTAAGAACTGAGGAACAGACATCACTGCATCTGTTGATATTCGTATCAGAATAATTATTGTTTTTAACTTTTCTTTATCACAATATACCTTACTGATAATGTTATCATTTTGTTTTCACAATTGATGTTGTAGTTAAAACTTGATTCTTGGTCAAATAATTGTATTAATATTTCGAAATGTTATGCACATAACTTACAAAACAAACAGCCGGCCAACTATAACGCTAAGTTTTGGCTGTGGTCTGTGATGATGTTAGGAAAAACAAAAGCAATCATGTACGCAAACCACTTTTCAAAAATAGTAAGAAAACAAATTAGAGACTGATATCGCATGATAACTTTCATTATTTAGGTAAGTCATATTATTTACCTATGTTGATATTACATTATAGAAACACCATTTTCTTTTAAGTTTTTTAAATACCATTGTAATTTATTATATTTATTGATGATCCATATGTATATATTTAGGTACACATAAATTGTCTGATGTTAAATCTATTGTAATATTTCACCAACAATTTTCCTTTTCTTTAAATCTACGAGAATTTGCAAACTGTCAAATGAAACATTATCTAGAAGTGTCTGGTATTCATAAATCTTTATTTAAAATATTAGGTACCTGTCTTCAAACATATTGCTCACTTTTAAGAATTAGAAGTACTGCTAGTACCTATTATAATACCAGTAATACCCAAATTCAATTAGACAGGTAGGCAGTTTTTAAAAATTCAAAATAAATTGTTTATTTACTTAATATTATGTTTGGAGTATAAAATATCCAATACTTAGGGTTACACTCTGTAACTATCAATAATGTCCTGGCTATTTTACTCTACGGCTATTTATTTATATTATAAAATATATTTTTTTTTTTTTGGTAAATAAATACATAGTTATATCTGATAAACGACACTTCAAATAATAGATACCTAATTGATTTTTTTTTTATAACTAAACATTTATAATTTTTTATGTTTTTCTAAATGTATTACTGTATTCATACTTATTAACAATAATTGTACTACCTACTATTACATAGTTTAACATAATATAATACATATTACCTATTATCATGTTTGTAGATTATCACACATCTGGGTGAACCTAATTAATAAAAATTCAAAGCAACGTCCATGAAATACAATTCCTCATAGCAAAAGTGTATAAGGTAAGTAATTGTTGTAGATAATTCTATGTATGTATTAAAATTAAATATACCGTCTAAAAAATGATTAAATGTTTCAGAATAGTTCTTGTGTAAATAAGAAAAATATTTATTGTTATAAGACTGTCAATTTCCTTGACTTAAGTACAGATAGTTTTCATATCTACAGAAATCATTAATATTACAGTTCCAGTTATATCAAGTAAGATATTAAATTGCGTCGATAATGCTATAAACTTTAGGCCCCCTTCAGTTTTGTTGTACATATATCTATAACAAAATAGTTCTGGCCACTGCTAACTGATTAGATCACTGTAATAGGCAGGGAGTGGAAAAGTTCAAGTATATTGTAAGATAATTTAGTGTAATATATTATTGTACTATAGTATAAAATGATAAATCATTGCAAACAAAAAAATTATTCTGATTAGACCCGGCTTTTTGAGTGAAATGTTTGTTAATTAATTTGCATAGTATTAATCTACATTCTTCAAAATAAATTACAGTTATTAATGTTTGTAAAAATTATTATCATAAAACAGAACTTTAAATGCTTAAACAACTAAATTATAGCATTACCCTCTGTGATTTCTACAATTTCATCAAAATCTGAACTTACTTTCATTATACACTCAAAATTGTGTTTCTATAGAAAAATAAAACCAAAACTAGATAATAGAAACTCTATTTCTGTAAATATTTATTCGTGTTTTTCAGTTTTTTCCTTCATTATTTAAAAATTAATTAGGAAAATAAAAAAATGAACTCCATATTACACCAATTATACATAATTTGATACCAGTAACCAACACTGACAAAACCGTACACAATAATTTTTTAAATCCCTAAAATGTTGTTTAAAGTGTCTTTTGGTTATTTTTAAAAAAAAGCACACATACTTAAAACATAGTACTTTCTTTTTAATATCTTTTTATAGCTAAAAATAAGCTACGTTTTTAAATATAGAACAAATTTGAATTGCTTTTTAATTACAGTGGAAGAGCTGATTGTGACTCTGTACCCCATTTAACTGGGGCATGATACTCAACTATATCATTATTATAAAGTTCCCACCTTTGATCTATAACATTACATATTTCTACCTAAGTCATTTTAATAAATTAATACAATTATTGATAAATGATGACAAGAAAGCACAACAGCCAGTGTTGAGATGTATTATTCTCAAACCTATAAATGAAATATTATACGTGTTTACTATATTAAAGAAATATTATGAAATATGTAGGTAGTGTACTGTATACTATTAATTATCAAATCTTGTTTATGTAAACTAATGCTAATAAAAATTAAAACTTGCTTTTACGTGATATAATATGTTTTAATGTATACAACTTTTATACGTGATTTTGCCAACCTTGACAACAACATACCTACTTATTATTGCATTATAAAATTAATTTAGTTGCATTACATAGTTTATATTTTAACTGCATTTTTTCTTTTTAGAATCAAAATGACCATATTCTACAAGAACCTTAGCCTACCATGCAAATGTATATTATCATCTATGAACAATGATCCTGTACTGATTCGGAAATGTTCACAGTATGTTTTTCGATATAAAAAAAATGAGATTTCCATGGCGAAAAATCATTTATGGCCAATTCGATGTTATGCTACTATGAATGACGATGATAAGAATGGTAATGGTAATAGTAACGGTAATGATAGTAGCAAACTAAAGTCAGAAGACAAGGTGCCAGTATTAAAAAGTGTTCCGTTAAAAGAGATATTAGATAAAGTAAACTTAGAAAAAGATTGTATTAAAACTCAAAGACCAGAAAAATCTGTTGATCGAAATTATATTACTGCTCGTCGTGCAATGACCGAGTTTATGTTAAAATCAACTGATCTAGAAGGACTAAAAACAATTAAACGACGATCTCCATTTGAAGATGAACCACCAATAAACGTTTATTGGCGAAAGGATGTCGTAGCTAAGGCATCTGAAGTGTGGGGGTCCCAGGAAGATTTAGTGACTCAGCTAATTAAGAGGGAGATTGACAGGAAAAAAAAACAGCAAACAATGTTCACAATTAAAGCACATAGAAGAAGTAATCGTCGACAGAATTTAAGTCAAAATGATCTCAAAACACAAAAATCATCAGGACTGTTTGGTGCCTCTGGTCGTGTTGTCTTAACTGCTGTTGTTATAAATGGATTAAATACAATTTTCAAAGGCTTGGCTTGGTCCTGTACAGGAAGTCACAGCATGTTCTCGGAATGTATACATTCAATGGCTGATACAGTTAATCAAGTTATTCTCGCATTCGGCATATATAAATCCGTTCAAATAGCAGATTCTTATCATCCATATGGATATTCAAATATGAAGTATGTCGCTTCTCTTATATCCGGAGTTGGAATTTTCTGTATTGGCTCTGGTCTTTCTATTTATCATGGTGTAACAGGGCTGATCCATGCTGAACCATTAGATTCATTATATTGGGGATATGTTGTACTAGGTATTTCATTTGTATCAGAAGGAGCAACTTTAGGAGTTGCTATTAATAACATTGTAAAATGCTCCAAAGAAGCGAAAATCTCCTTCTTACAATACGTTTTACGTGGTCATGATCCAACTGTCAATGTTGTTTTATTAGAAGATTGTGCTGCTGTATTGTCTATTGGAGTGGCCGGTATATGCATGTCTCTAACATCTTACTTGAATTCTCCGATACCTGATGCTGTTGGATCTTTACTTGTTGGTGGAATTTTGGGTACAGTTGCTTCATTCATAATTTACACAAACACATCAGCCATAGTCGGTCGTTCTATTAGTCAAACATATTTAAATAAAATTAATGCTGAATTGGAATCTGATATTATGATTAGGGCTATACACGATGTCAAAGGGATTGATATGGGAAATAGTTTAATTAGGTACAAGGCTGAGCTGGATTTCGATGGAAGAGAATTAGCAAAACAATATTTAGACAGACTTGATCCTGAAGCATTAATGGCTGAAGTAAAAAAAATTGAAAACGCAGATTTTGCTGAGGCATTTCTTTTAAAACACAGTGAAAATATCATTGATATGATTGGCGGAGAAATCGATAGAATAGAGTGGCAGCTCAGATCCAAATTTCCAGAAATAAGACATTGTGACTTGGAAATACTTTAGATCAATTTTTTCTCTCATATATTATTTGAACACTTACAATAAAATTGCTAAAGCTAGAATTAAATATTTTTGGCAAGACAATAAATTAGCACCTTCTGATCTTGTTTTACATTTTATTTGAGTTGATCATTTAAAACACATTCTAATACTTTTAATAAAGGGTTTCTATGTAAAATTAGTAATTACCAACTAATTTAATATTTTTTATTTATATATTTTTACACTATTATATTGTTACTTAAACTATTATAATATATGATATTATGTAGTTATTGTTAGTGAAAAAAAAGACTTTATAAGTAAAAGAGAAGTGATTATTAACCAATGGTACTAAAGTCATGAATCCAGTTTTTATAATAATACAATTTTTGTCAGTAATTAGTGTACACAAATTATTTGACCTATTGATCTTTGTTAGATATTTAATATACCTATTTAGTTTATAACCTATTACAATTGTTCTTATATTAATTATCTATACTTAAGTTATTTTACAAAAACAAAAAAACAAATTAGTCTGCTACAGAATTATTTTCTAGCTAAACTGCATTACTGCTTGTGTAACTATACAAATCTAAGTTTTATCCATTGTATCTAAACTTTGTTATAGATTAGTACTTACATAATATTAATGGATCTACAATATATTACATCTATCTATAACATATTCATGAATTATTATTGTATAGACCTTAATTATTATTCTCCAGATAATACCATTAATTCACTTTTAATATTGTTTAACAATGTCGATTTATCTTATAATTGTTTGTTGATAAAATAGATATTTTCAATCAGAATGAGTCTTAAGTCTCTGTAAGTTTAAAACTATTGTTACATCCATGCTTAGTAAATAATTTCCCTGAACTTAGGTCTATACCATACACATAATTACAAATTAAAATTACCTATATGACTGGTGCTAAGGAAAAAGAAAAACCCTTGTAATGTATGATATCATTTTTTTTATTTTGAAGTTTGAATAAGTATAAAAATATGTAAGTTGTAATGATTTTGTATAACATTTAAGTCTGGATAATATGATTATGTAAAAGAAAAAAAAGAAATAGCATTTTGTAATTTAATTTTAAAAATATATATTACGGTCATCCCGCTTTAACTGGAAGTAAATGCAATTGTATTCCACTGTCTCTTATATCTCTTTGCACAGACGCCGGCCTAGCAATGGTTTTTAAGTAGTAAGTAAGAGCTGCTTTTAAATCTTTGTTTTCCCGCAGTAATTTTGTTCGCTTAACATCAAGTTCTTGACACTGCATTTCTGCATAGGCATATCGTTTCCAGAATATTGACATTTTATCAAAATCCTATAATGAAAAATACCGTAATTAATTTTATCTCAAAAAATAATTATCGTTACCTTATACCTCATCATTAGCTTCATCGACAACAACTAATTTATCGTTATCTAACATTAACTTTGCACAATTGTCTGCTATTTTAATTATTCTCTCTCCCTTTTCGGTTATTCTTGATAATTTCTGTACATATTTACAAGAGTTAATACATATTTTTACATAAGCAGGTATTATTATTATTATTCATACTCAGCAACTTATGAAGGCGAGGAATGTGGATAGGTGCTTACCTACCTATAGAAGGTTTCACTATGATCTGGGTATTTTTTAACACAATTTTGATCAGAACACTTATTCTAATCAAAACATATTAAGGTGTTTCTATAAGCATTTTTTTAAAGCTGTATTTGGTGCATAGCAGAAATAATTATTTGATATATATATAAGTTTTCGATTGATTTTAGTATGAACCCCCTGTATTAATTATGTTAACATAGGTACTATAATAATTAGTATAATTAAAGAATATGCTGAATCACAATCCAGGGAGAGAATTAAAATTTTTTGATTGTCATTTTATTTAAACATATGTTAATTGTATTAATTTTACATTTAATGTACATAAATTTGTACTAAATTTGTTTTTGTTTTTTTTTTTTTGTAATATTAAAAGTTTTTTTGTTGCCCTTGGATAACATTGGTATTCATAATATAATATAATATAATATACAACTGTCTCTTCCTAAATAATTAAATTTAACTTACGTCCATAACGTTTTTATATATTTTCGTCAATGCTTCGAGTTTCTTTTTATACACATTTTGGTTGGTGTTTAGTTGATTTTGTGCAACGAAACCCCGTTTAATAAGATCGTCACGCTCCTGTTTCAAATCATTTTCCTGTTTTGCATATTGAACTTCACGTCTAGCACATAGCTGTGTTAACATTTTGATTTCTTCCTATAAATATAAATATAATGATATTAGCATTATTCAGTGCATATTATACCAACTTAATAATATTTAACGGCATCTCTCGTTGGCGTACAGAATATTCACTAATTCGCTTATTGTTTTCCTCGATAGACATCGTGTTGGCTTCATCTCGCATTTTCAAATAATTGTAATGATTCTTTTTGGACTCGGTCTCGTTGCCATAATCGTTCAGGACTTTCTGTAATTTCTTAACAGTTGTTTGCATTTCCGTAAAACGAATTTTCGTGAAACGATCTTTTTCGAAAAGCATCTGAATTTATAAACAAAACTGCAAGTTATTAAAATAAAAAAATATCCGGGCTAGTTTAATAAAACCTACCTATATTCCATCTATACCATTTTTTTTTTATTTAAAATATTAACTAAGTATCTAAATAATAGGTAAAATTACGTCTAAACAACGTTGCGCAGGTATTTGCTTATATGGCAAATCAGTGGCGTATTTAGAGATTTCTTTTGGAGGAGGTATATTTGTATAAATAAATACCTTTGCCTCTGCTACCAAGGAAGGGGGGGGGGAGAAAAACTTTAAAATATAATTTAATATTTACAAAAACATATTTTTTTTTTATCTTTGAATAGATGTATAAACTGTTTAAATTCAATTAAAGCCACTTATCTTGAAATCTTAAGCCACGTTTTTTTTTTAATCAGGTATGGGAATTTGTTTTGAAAAATATTATGAATAGTATTTGACTGTTTTCTCTTTTAGCCTTTATTACATTTAATCATTATTCACTAGTCACAAATTATAAATCACGCATTGATACTACAATTTAAACTACAGAACTGTAGACTTGAGACGTTTACAAAAAAAGTTTGAAATTATGAATGTTTATCGTATCTAAAAATATTTCAATTTTATCACTTTACCAGTATTATTAGTTTACGATACAACCTAAATTTAATTACAATAACAATATCGCCAACTTATTTATATTAAAATTTTGACAAATATCGACAAAAACAATGTGTTTAAAAATACCTACCTCGTTGTTTAAAACAGCGATGGAATCTTCAAAATTGGCGTGAGTCTGTTGCGTATCGCTGTCATTGCGGGTCTCGAAAATAATAGCCATGAGTTCCAACCGCTGGTCATCTCGGACAAAGATGTCCCGCATCCGACTGAAGTTATGTTTCAACTCCTCCAATTGCGATTTTTTTTTATCTTCATAACGCTCGTGGAGTTCTTCTAGAACTTTTTTGTGCAGACCTTTAAAAGAGTTTACGGGTCAATATAGATGCGCACACACATACGATTATATAGGTATAGTAGGCACAGACCGCGGAACCATCTTCTCCTATGTCTTATCTCCTCGCAAGTGATATCACTTGTATTATAAAAAAAATAATATAATATATTACCTAGGTAGGTACTTCAATTCTCTAACAACCGTAACATTTCCCTATACTTCCATTGCCATAATTTCTTCAACGCCAAACGCGCTCGTATCTAGAGCGCGGTATTTCGAATGCATTAATATGCATTAGTTCATAACGAACGTATTAAACGCATAAATGCGTATTAATTGAATGGTGTTTGTATACTAGTGATGGACACAAGTTTGGATGAACTATACCGAATGTTTCATTCGATAGTTTATTTCCGTGATCATATGATGGAAAACTGTCGAATGGTTCAAACAAAGATAAAACGAAAACTTCGCAAAAAAAAAAAAAAAAATGAAATAACAATAACTGTGAGGAAACGTTTAAAAAAAAATCGATTACAATTGAATTGATTTTGAAATCAATTTTATTACGAAAATAATGTTATTTTGAATATATATATATTTTTATCTCCTGAAAGGTTCGAAAATTAAAACTGTTTGGTTATTGCATCATAAAAATATTCAATTTCGAAATGCCTACCCGTACACGGTATATTACAATAATATAAATTTCTTGAACGACGGGTGTCGGGGCGTCTAAATCTACACTATCGCTATAATGTATAGGAGATAAATAAACGTGTAAGTATGAAATTTAAAGAATTAGTGGCATTGCGAAACGAAAAATTGCATTCATGATGGAAGTCGTCAGGTAACAATGCCTAATACTTACCTAAGAATTGGAATATTATTTCAGCGTGTGCCCCATATTGTTTTAGATTCTGTTCTTCAGCGTCCTCTAAATCTTTTAACAACACGTCTATATAGTTGTTCTTACAATCCAATAAAATTTCGAAACGGTTTTCCATCGTCTAGACACACACAATTGTATATTATATCCAAAGAAATGTTTACAGCGAAGATTTATAAACAGCGTTTACCATCATTTCGTCTTTTAGTTCCTTGCACTTGATCTGCCGCAAATTGTGTCGCCATTGCTGGTTTAGTTTGGCTGTGTTCAGCCGAGTAAAAGCTTCTTCTTTTTTCAACTTGTTCTAGAAATACGTATATCCAGACGAAATCGTTATATTAGACACGGAAAATTAGTTGTGCAAATTTTACCTTCAAGTACGTAGCAACTAAATGTTCCTTCCTACGTCTCGTCTCTTCCTCTACCGCTGCCCGGTGCTGTAAATACCGCAATTTTTCCTCATCGCTCATTCGGGCCAATTTATTACCTTTTTTATTCTTCTTAGGCGCCATTTTTTCGACCGATTAACCACTGCAGAGAAAACAAAACTCAATAGCTACAACTTATATTAACCTACGGTTTTTGAGATGTAAACCTTGCCGTATAGTAGGTGCAGGTGAAATGTAATTGTAAACAGGATCGATCAAACTCCCGGGGTGATCACGGCTGAACATTGAAGTTTTTAGAACCATAGCAACGCCATTGTTTATTTTTACGCAAAACGGGGGATGATTTGTACGTCTGTAATGTTCTGGATAATAACAACAGTTGTATCTATAATAGAAATTAGTATAAGTCGCGGCAGCCTGCAGAACGCGATTGCGCTACTGTCGTGAGTCGACGTTTCGAATTTATGTTTAAAAAAAACGGACACACTTTGCACGATGGGTGGGCCACTGTTGTAGGTGGTAGAATTTCGGAAGGTAGAGGGGAAAATTAATATACCTATATCTGTACGAAACGATTGACCATTGCTAACGAAAAACGATTCTGAACGGAGTTCGATTAATAGTGTTTTTTTAGCAACAATATGTATACCATATTATGGTGAAATAATTACATATGCTTTACATATTTTCTTTAATGATATTTGGTTAATATTGTATCTATTTTCCCGTTTTTCCTATGTTTTTTCCGTGTTTTTCCCATTTATTATGAAAAAGCTGGGCAAATCAAAAATAATCTCCCTAAAGTATCGTCCTAATCAGATTTACTTTCAGAAAATGTATTAAAATTTAAAATAGGAAAAAAAAATTGCAAGTAAAAAAGTTGTTCACAGATAAAAAAAAAAAAAAAAACATCATTATATAAAACCAATCATTCCTCGGTCCACTCAGAATCTAAAATACGATTAAAGATATATCGTACAAAAAACAAATGTGCGAATTTCCGGGAAACAGTGCCGCTTTACACTTGTAAAATTAAAACCGCCAAAAAAATCTTCTCCACAGGCTGCTCGATTGATAACAGCTGCTAAGTATTGACAGTTGAGTCAATTCGGTCAATTTTACCGAAGGTTTTGGGAGGCCGTTTTGTGCTCGGTCCATAATCGGAGCAATATTTTCGGTAGAAACGTTGTTAACAGACGGACGAAAAAACCACACACACACACACACACACGTCATAATAAATCCAATGCATATATTGGCTAAGCTCAGAATCAAAAAAAAAAAAAAAAATTATAAATTAATTTGACTACGCGAAAAAACCAAATAATAACACAACAGTTTCCGATTTTTAAAAACGGCGGTATACCGGAAAAAAAACGTTGTTAATCATACGATCGGAAATCGCCGTGAATTATATTAATATTTTGCAATGCGGTATGAGCCGATTCGATGCTATCGTTGCCGGGACAGAACAACCGAAGCGGGTTGGGTACCTAACTATTCATTTTTAATTAACATGCGCGGGTATTGTACGTTATAACGCACAGACAAAACAAATGGGTATTACGCATAAGCGCACTCATTTGTATGTCCGTACGCATTCAGATATTTACCATGATCGACTTGCCGAAAACAATCATTTTTTTGACGCGCACACATTATAATAACATTTCAATATCGCGCGAGTAAATAATTTAATTAGAAAAATTGGTTTTTTTTTTTTTTTTTTTTTTTACTTTGAGTGTACCTTTTGTTATGCGATTTATTTTGTTAATACTCGGCAGACCGTAAGTTACTTATGCCTACCTACTATAACGAACGTGTAAATTAAATTTAAAAAAATCGACTTGATAACCAGTCGTATCATTTCGTAAATTTAATACAGATGCAAGGAGCCGGGGCCGTTGACGATCATCGTTAAAACGCGAATTGCGTTTTACCAAATTCGACGTTCAATTGAAAAATAACTCTAACTTAACAATTTTGGAATGCGCTTTCAAACAATCCCGTAACAAACGAGTGTTGTTTCTTCGTTTCGTAGTTTCGCTCGATACCGTGTATGAATTTCACGCGAGTGGGTACCCGTAAATATTAATAATCAATAAAATAGCTGATTTTATAGTTTCAATACTGAATGTAATCGCGCGGGTACCTACCATTTCGAAACAGCAGGGGTGGCTTTAAGACCCAAGTTCGTATTTTCAAATAAAAATAATTTGACGAAAAAAGTTTTTCAGAAGGTCTGAATTCGAAATTTGATACGAGATAATCTGTTCTTGTGGCACTACAAAATATATCAAATAAACGTAGTCACGGTTTTCATACTTTTATTTGCGTTTAAATACTTTAAATTTTAATGAGTTTAAATCGTAAAAATCACGGCATTTCGCAAACTGTTATCGGATTTGTTTTGAATAAAACTTTTTTAGGTTTCCTAAAAATGCTCGATAATTGAGACAAAATAACCAGGACAATTTTCAATGCAAATTTCTGTTTAAGTTTTTCAAAACATGTCAACCGAACTACTCTCAGAATCGTAGCAATGATAATATTATATCGATTCAAATCCTACTTTTCCAACTTTTTTTTTTACTAAATATTGTTTAACCTTTTGTTTTCAGGGTAAATATACTTGCAAAAATATCACGGTCGATGCCGACAAGTTTGCGTCTGAATTCAGTTTTCCGACTGAAAAATGGTGGGAGAAATATTGGAGAATCAACGCGTCTGGTTACAATGTTGTACGCTACTTTCAGGATAGAGTTTTATTTTGTACAGTTCGGGAGCCGTACTTGATCCTTGATCTAAAATAATAGTAACCATGTCTGTTTGTTTAGAAACCTAACCTTGTTAGTAGCGGGTTTTCAATATTTTCCTAGAAAAAGATTTAAAAGATATAGCAATAGTCAGCTCTCTTTCGGATGATATTTTATTGAAGTTATATTGGTGTCTGGGGAGGTCCCTCCCTTCCCCGTAAATCCGCCACTCTGGGTATTATTTAATTAGTCGGTATTTTATGTGTTAGTATTTAGTAAGTATAGGTATGATTTTATAATCATTTGATTAAACGTGTAACAAAAAAAACATATACATTTTTTGTATAATTTCAACTGTAATATTATATTAAATAGATTTACATGTTATTACTATGTATTACGCCCGCGAATAGAACGTCGAATGTTTATAATTATTTGTATTTTTCTGTTTATTTTAGGTAACAGTCGGTACGGTTGGGCGATGTCCGCAGTACACGCCATCACATTGTAATGACGGTCGTACATTTTGGTCTTGGAGATGTCCAGCACAGCAAAACCGATAAAAATTGGTTTTGCAAAAATGTATGATTTTGTTCTCCAGCGATACAGCACACAGATACTCGTTGTAGGTTGCCCAACGTTTGAACATCGCCGAAGCGTCGTCTGAATCTTCAAGCCCGTCTAATGTGGGCTCGACCCGCTGGAAGGCGCCGTGGGGCATGTACTGCGACATCGCCCAGCCGTACTGATTATTGCCTAAAATAAACAAGATTACAAACAAGATGTTTTGATGTAATTTGACGAGCTATTATATTTTATTTATAATAACAAGAAAAAACATTATTATTTATGATTAAAAAAAAAAAAAAAAACAGTTTTAAAACAAATGTATTGTTATTTTAATTACATTGGTTTCTTTATGGCTATCAGATCCCCATAAAGATAAAACTTTCATTTAATAGTGCATACTATTAGTTAATACCAATTTAGAGTTTTTTTTTTTTTAAATTTTTGATATTTTGTAGTTTTATATTCTTAATTCTTCTAATTTTGTTCTCATAATATTATATATAATTATTTCACGATTTGAAATTGAAATAAGAATCATATTGAAATCTACCGCGGGCCTCAAGCGGGCCTCGGTTTGAACGCCCCTGATTTAGGTAATATTGAAGGTGAATTCATATTATATTGAATGCAGATACTTACTGGTTAAAAACAAAAAAAGTTGTTCATTCGGCTGTAGAGAAGTTTTGCTTAAACGTTTAAAAAAAAAAAAAAATGAATTAATCTTCTTCCATTGTGCTCTTTAATCATGTTCATTGTTCACCCTCTTGTTTTGAGAATTTTATTACACACACACACACACATATATATATATATATATATATAGGCCCCTACATACTACATGATACGATCGAACCGATAGAGAGCCTGACCAAATCAGTTGTAGTATACACATGGTACGACTACGACCATCGCTCGAATGGATCAGTTAAATTTTATTTCCACTCGCTAGTGTACGCTGGCGTGAGTCCAGGGGTGAGGTGTTAGGGTTCTAGCCCTAGTAACCCTTCTCCCCCCTATCTAGTTAATCTAGCTATCTGGTTAAAACAAATGCCATACTTATACACGCTCGTATTTATTATTCACCTTTTCAGAAGTTTGGGCATGTTTCTATGAACTTTGACGATTCGGATTTAGAATTGAAAGCAGAAATAAATTTGTCGAAAAATAAATAGGCCAAAATTCAAAACAAACAATCCACAAGTTGCAACTGAAGCATTGGAACGCTGTAGTAATTTTTCCCAACATCAAAATACTTTTTCAAATTTTCGCCACGTTAGTTACCACAGCCACAGCTGAGAGATTTTTCTCAAATTTATATGAAGGTTAAAAATTACTTGCGATCTACTAGGTCTGAAGCACGTCTAAACGGTTTAGCTATGTTAAACACACAAACATAAACAGATAGTGCTAGACATAAACCACGTTTTTGCGCGAAAAAAAAAAGGATGGAGTTAGTAGATTGGTTAAAATGACCAAACAATTTGTATTAATGTTTTGTTCATCAGTTATACTGAATCTATTGTAGAGTTTTAATTTTTCGTTTAAATAAATATATATATATATATATATATATTTTTTTTTTTTTTGAAATAAAGGAATTTTTTTTAGATGTGTGTTTTTAAAGTTTCCACTCATGTTTATCTTTTTGAATATTGAGGATATTCATTTTTTAGGACCAAAAAAAGTCATGATAAAGCGTATAGAATATCAAGCCTGTGCGCAGGATTTCATAATGGGGGGAGGGGGTTTGTAAAAAGATATATATATAAAATAGATACATCAATATTAAGCAAATATTATAAAACTTTCGAATGTTCATTTCGATGTTATTGCTAACGGCGTGTGTGTATAACTAACGTGTTACAATATGATTATGAACAAATTTTAAAATACGCGATGTCGCGGTTAGATTCTGTCGATAACGACTATGACGAAAGCCGATAGACAGCAATCACGAAGATAACACAATAATAGCGTTGTACCATTATTTTATGCATTATTATTTATTACGAATACGATTATAAAATATTTAGTTTAATAAATGAGAAATGAAAAACAACACGGTTCGTATTTTTTCGGCAATGAGGGGGGAGGAGGAGTTTGAACCCTCACCCGCCCCCGGGTCAGGCCCTTGCGCACGGGCCTGTAGAATACGATACCTTAACCCAGACTATTGCACAATTCATTCAGACGACACACACGATCTGGTTTACGCACGACCTGACCGAATTATTCTGTCGGCCCGAGCAGATAGTTTATAGCATGCAAAGGCCTTAACATTAGTTTATAAACCATCCACTCGTATACCGTCCACAATGATGCATTCAGATATTATATTTCACGGTCGAAAATATCACGGTTTGTACGTTCTGCGATTTTACGTTTCGGAGTTCAAATTTCGGAAATATCACAGTATTTTAACATTCGGGGTGTTCACATTCGGGTCAATCGATTACTGGAGTCTAACGTTCGGACACATTATTGCCTAAATACTTTCGGTACAGTCCTTCCGATCTCAATAGCGAATAGGTAGTCGCCCACCGAGAATTTTCTCTGCCCTCCTCCCACCATATCCGTTCCGTCGCCGGCGGTCTGATACCGCTGTCTGATAAAATAAAACACGATCGTTGTCCGCCGCTGAACAGGACCATACAATTTTTAAATCAAATATTATAACCGTAAATTATACTTCAATAATTCGTGATCGTTAATTTACGAAAAAATGTGTGTTATCTGTTTGCCCGAAAAAAATAAACCAAATTACTATAATCAAGTTTAATTAAATTTACGGTTTTTGCCGTTTGCCGAAAAAACGCAATTGTTATGTAAACAATGAAAATACGGAAGCCAATAACTCTCGACAATCAAAAACGTTGACTTATTGTACGAACGTAATGGAGATCGCGTTAAATAATAGTATGTGCGTGTGCTGTTTCGCCGGTACACGTTTCGGTCTTAATAATTGTTCAGCTTCTTGCGCAATAATTTTCCTCGTACCTAAGCCTGAATGAAATTTGACAGACAAATATCCACTCTTGGCAAGATGAAATGTATTTATTTTGTGTGTATCTATTTAATATTTGGCCTTGGTCAACAGGTCGTCGTAAGTCTGATCGCTGATTCGTTCAATTAATTATATCGATTTAAAAATTTGAATGACATAATGTGAAACAGGATACGGCGTCAATCTTCGCGACGCGATTTTCGGATCGCGAAGTGCGTTTTACGACATTTGAAGTAGACTTTGTGAACAAATCTACTGCCACGCTTTTGGAAGCCTCATTTAAACAGTTTAAAAATACACAAGCATTGTTTCTTCGGTTTATCATACACGAGAAAGTTAATCAATTCCACGTGAGTATAATGCAACAAGTAGTTATGGGCACGTAATCAAAATATGTGTGTTTACAATTGCAACTTTTGCAACATGATAGTTTACGTACTTCAGTGAATTCAATTGATTTATAAACTGGTCAGATAAACGTCGTACAAAAGTTTACTCGTAGTTTTAAATTACAAACCACGATAACCATAGGTACCCAATAGGCATTACATTGAAATTGCCATACGCAATGTATGAGCTTACTGAAAATTATTATAATATTCCGCATGTTTAGATTAAAATAGGCGTGCTTAAATGTAAGGATCATTACGTCGATTGTACAAATGTTATTTCTTACGAGATGTGCAACGTTTGTGAGAAATTAAGTCTATTGATGTATTTTTTAAAGGATTCGCCTTCGGCGATCAAAAGATGCCCGGTAATAGTAAGTATTGTATACCTATTATAACTACAAAATATTAGGACACGGTCAAATATTTATTGCGTGTCCGTTGTCCACTGTCCACTATAACGTTCGATATTTTTGATTTTAGGGCGAATTCGCTTACAAAAATCTGACAATGGACGCAGATAAGTTTGGATCTACGTTTGGTTTACCGGGAGAAAGATGGTGGGAATATTATTGGAGAACGACCGCTCTATTTTACACCGGAGAAAACGTATTGTTCGCTACTTGGAAGCTGGATAATTATTTTATAGAGTTTCGTAACCGTAATCGTAAGCCTATATTGTAACGTTACTATAGGTGTCTATACGTTTCTAGAATTGCTAATGTACACCAGCAATATAATATTATTTACTTATTTCTGAAATAATAGTTTTCAGAACAATATTATAAGTGCTGAAGCAGACGCACTAATGCAAATATTGATATTTATTAACTGTTTGTCATCTTATTATTCACGTTTGAGTAGTATTATGACCATCACTGTGCACTTCGTAATAAAATTGAATAATACAACCAATATAATATAAAGCATTTTTTTTCATTCGGTCTATTTGCGTATTTAATATAATGTAACAATATTATGTAAAATGTATGTATGCTACGTTAATATCTAATATCATTTACCAGTAATCATTCCCTGTACAGTAACCCTATAAAATAGCATAGGCGTGTCCAGACAATTCTCGCAGTTCGTAAAACACTTTTTATTTTCCTCGCATGTATAAGTATATAACAATAAACAAATAAAATGCAAATAATAATAAATGATTAGATATTATTGCACTTGAATAGTTTCCAGAAAGGTAAGTCAATAATATATAAACTCACAACTAGGCGTTGAACAATCGATGGAAAAAAAATACGAATACAGACAAAATATATTACAAATGTTTGTGAACTTAAAAAAACGCATAGGATAGTATCAATAGCGATAGTTTGTATAATACAGTGTATGAATTTCGATCCCTAAACAACTAATATCACTAACAAAAACGTGTATGAATGGGATCACGTCTTATCAAGTAAGAGCGAACTACATAGTTTTGAAAGAATTCGAAGGGACGACTAGGCTCACCCAAGGTGATGCACAATCACCAATATTGTTCAACATTGTATTGGAAAAAAGTGATATGTAGAGTACAAAGTGTAATAAGTTTGTAATTAATAGTGGCAAAATCACGTCTGATGTGCTGGAATTCGCAGACGATCTGAATCTAATTGAAGAGAATAAGGAAATCATAGTGCAAAATACAAAAACACTCATATATGAAGCAAAAAATATTGGTCTAAAAATAAACGAGAAAAGACGAAAGTAAATGAAAACGTTGACCGATAGCGATGAGGAATACTTTACGATGGAGAACTACGAAAACATAGAACTTTAAATATTTAGGAGTAACAATCACTGGTATATAAATGACTGGAATGCTGAAATAGCCAACCGCTTACTCAAAGCAGAACGGATATTTTTTGCGTAAATCAAATATTTCAAATTCTATATGTATGTCTATTGGCACATGACTATTATAAGACCAACATTAACCTAATGGATGTTAAATATGGCCGATGGCGGTGCAAATTGAACAAAAATTGAGAAACTTTGAGCATAAAATATTTAAAAACAAATCGTGGACCTACAGTGTTTGATAGCATAATAAATATATGGATTAGATGGAAGAACGTGAAAATGAGGGAAATTGCCAAAGTATTTTATACAATCCAGTGGTTTGGACACACAATGCAAAGAAAACACCAAATCAAGCTAGGGCGTTTATCGAATCAGGAAGAAGGCCAAGGAAGCGATGGATGGATGGAGTGCATCAAGATCTGGAGGAAAGAGAAATGACGGATTGGGAAGAGAGGATCGATACAGGATCTTGGAGTACTGGAGGTCGTTGACTGTGGCAACCAAAACGCTTACAGAGTTGTAAGGCTGCATATTATGAAGACGATGATTTATTTTTCCTATTGTACATTTTTACTTGGATATGTTTTCATCGGATAAAGCGTTAGTTTATCAAAACTAAAACAATATTTTCATAAACTTCCGAATTATTTCGCCTATTTGATTTAAACAATTATATTTATATTATAATATTTATAATAATATTTATATTGTTTAATTCAAAACGTATCTAATCAATCAATCTATGGATATTTAACGAATTGCATTATTAAAATATTATACTGGAGAATAAAACTATTTAGGAAAATCGCAAAATGAATAATATTGAACTATCGATGAAATCAACAAATGTCTAATCAAATATTAAATATTATTATTTATTATAAATCAGTATTTTCATAACTTTGATTGTGTTTATCGCGTATTAGCGATAGTGTGTTAGTTTTTATTACTCGGTATTTATATTTATCATTAAACATATTGTGAAAGGTTTAAATGACTGCCCCCCCCCCAAAAAAAAGAAAGTAGTCCGACAAAAATTCAGATCCCGCATTAAGAAACAGTGTAATAATATCGATCCATTAATGATTTCTATCCTAAACGGTAGTTAAATATTGTCCCAAACTCCCCTCGATTTGTTTGAGGGGCGGTCTGATATCGCTGTCCGACTATATTGACCAGCGCAATGAATATTAAAAGCGTAACCATCATCAGGTAAATCGTGTAACATGTAATCTATAATAATTTACAACGATGTGTTATCTGTTTGCCCAACACAAAATTACTACAATGAAATTCAATTATTTTCAAGGTTTTGTAAAAAAAAAAAAAAAAATGTAATCTCTCGGTGGCAGTGAAAATCGTTGATTTTTTGTATAAAATAATGAACAACGTTATTTTTAGTAAGTGCGTGTACCTCTCGGTACAAACCGCTTAGCCGATACGCGTTTCTATTTCGATATATCGAATTCTCTTGGCCAATCGTTTTCTATTATAAGTGTGTAAATTAAATAATATTGCTCGCGTGAGAGTACTGAATTAGCAAAATGGAACGTATTTATTTCGCTTATGTCTATTCGATAATTAGCATTTGCAAACAGATCGTAAGTCATATGACTAAATCAAATCGATAAATGACGTCGAATAAAAAATGTAAATTGTGTATTATTATACTTATATGCCCACAATAGGAGACGTTGACTATCCCGCTGTTGACTTTCCCGTCGTTGGAACGCGAAATGCGTTTTACAACATTTGACGTGCAATTCATGAATAAATCTGCCGCTACACTGTTGGAAAGCACATTTAAACAATTCAACAATAAACAAGCGTTGTTTCTTCGATTCGTTATACGCGATGAAGTTGCTCAATTTCACGTAAGTATAATATTCAATTTTTAGAGTTTGAAGTGACCTTGAGTGAACTATAAATATTATTATCACGCAATATTTTTTTTTTGCGCAGGCAAAAGCCAGTGTACTTAGATGCAAGGATCATTATGTCGATTGTCAAAATGTTATATCCTACGATATGAGCGATATTTGTTCGAAATTAGGATTGTTAACGTATTTTTTGAAAGACTCACCCCAAGCAATAAAACATTGCCCGGTATCCGTAAGTATTTTTTAATGTTTTGATATTACACATAATAGACGTGTAATATTTAAATCAGCATTATTGATTCGTAACGAAGAATTCCCTTATCTTCCGTTGTCTAACACGTACGCAGCATAGTTATTTAAACCAATTTCATGTCCATCATATTATGTTCCCATCAGTCATATTTTGTGTCCTTTAAATCGGTGTAGTGAAACGGGTTCTGAAACCAGATTTTAATTCTGCATAAAGTTCACATACGATAGGCTGGGCAACCTTTTTAAATTAAATTATTTGTTTATGAATAATTTACAAATGTTTAAATCATATTTTTGGAAATTAATCACTGATAATTAAAAAGTAGCCTAGCCGATCTCGTGTACACTTAAGTGTATTCAAATCTGTGCTTTTTTTCAGATTTATTTTATCGTTTCGTTTTATCAATAGGACGAAAATTGATCTAAATTGCTATGCTGCAATGAAAAACAAGAGAATTTCAAACTTTCCAACTTACTAAAAAAAAAAAAAAAAAAAGATAGCATGTTTTTACCATGGTAACTCTGTATAAATGGTATAGATTTTTTTAATTCTAGGTCTCTTTTCCATTAATTTTTGTTATCATTTTGATTGTAGGGCGAATTCGCCTACGTAAATATGACAATGGATGCAGAGAAATTCGGATCTACGTTCGCTTTACCTGGAGAAAAATGGTGGGAATCTTATTGGAGAATGATCGCTTTATTTTACGACGGACAAAACACATTGTACGCTACTTTGAAGCTAGATTGTTATTTTATAGAGTTTCGTAGCCGTAATCGCAAACCCATAATTTAACATTGTACACCTATCCGTTTCCAGAGTTGTCAGAATAATATAAAGTGCAACAGTTGCGTGACTTAATATTTTGTTTATCATGTTGTTCGCGTTGCATTAATAATAAGTATCCTTGTACGAACATAGCGCGCGCAGAAATTAAACAAATTCTGAACAATATCGCGTATTTACGCGACGGAAAGTTAGTTTTCTTATCTGTGTATTAGGCATACCTAGACGACACTCGGGAGGTATAATAGTTACTGGTTAGGTACCTACATGTTGTATGAATGAAAAATGCTGTTTTAACTCTCCGCGTATAACACGTAATACGTACTTTAGTATCTGTAAGTCTTTATAATATGTAATTGCAAATACGACTGTACAATAGTAGGTACATGTAGGTTTGTATGTGAATATTTATTAGAATTATATGAACAAATTTTCTCGATTTTAACTTTTAATCAAATGCATTAGTATATAATAATAATTTAAAATCCGAAATTTTAAAATATAACGAGCATTTGTAACGGGCTATTGACGTTATATTGAACGCGATACTCGTATACGAATAAGTTAATATACAAAAAACGTGTTTAATTAAACACTATAGTTTCTCATTAAAACAAATTTCATTCAATTATAATATTTAGATTTTAAAATATTATTGTTTATACTGTAGTTCACTCTTATATGTACTGCTTATCGTGGCATGTTCAAAGTGATTTTTAATGTATGTTCACCCCATAGTAATGATTAAATTGTGGATTTATTCGAATTCCGTATTTTGTAAAACAGACGTACTATACTTAGTCGTATAGTAGAATTGACAGGAATTAACTATGGTCCACGATAATACCATGTATCTACTGCAGGCGTTTGGTGTTATGGATAACATTTGAAAATTACGGTTTCCCAAGCAAACTCTAAATATTGATTAGAAATTGTAATTCGAACACTTTCTGTGAACTATGTTACTCAAGGGAAACAAGAATAAATTAAGACAAGGAGACGTGATGTCTCCTATTTTTTCAACTTAGCCTTAGAAGAAGTAATAACTAATTAGGGAAACACAAAAAAAAAGGAAAATTGTTGTAAAAATGATGTAATGTACATACAATTCAGAATCGTTTTTTGTTAGCAATGATTAATTTTTGCATACAGATGTACATTAAATTCCCCTACCTTCCCAACTTCTCACCTACAACAGTGGCCCATCCGTCGATTTAAGTATGTCCGTCTTTTTCTATATGGTTATGTGACTTAGACAACAACGAAAGGCGATGAAATGGAAGATATGGTCTCACATTGAGAGGACGTTATACCCGCATCTACTGTCTCAGTCCAACTACCGGGTAACATGCGAAATCAATACTTACGCAGAAAAAGTAAAATTAGCTTGATTTTGATTTTAGAGTACTTATTTTGAAATTTATAGAAAACAATATTTGGAGGGAATGTCATAGGGATTTTGCCAAAATAAATTGAGAAAAAAATGAAGAAATAGAAAACATTTTTAATAGGCCAAATTCAAAACTGCCTGCAAGTTAAAAGGCTAGAGTGGGCTAATCATGTTTGGTGGGACCAGATAATACATGAGGTCTTAATAAATTATAAAACAGATTAATAGAGCAAATAAAGATTTGGGAACGATGGAAATCGATGTTGCGGATGATCGAAAACGACGAAAAGACTTATTGGAAGCTGCGAAAAGACATTCAAGGCCTGTAAGTCTAAAAAACAAAAAAATACTTTACCAATACATAAATACTATGTAAATAGTATTTTCTATAATACTATATTAAAGAATAGACTTTTCAATACTCAGAATATTCTATAGCAATATAAGCTTTTGTTTATTTCACGCGAAACACAATGCATACACATTTAAAAAAAAAAAAAATTGTATTTCAGTAAATCTGTTATTTAAGTTTAAAAAATGGGATTAGCATTCTTAAAAATCATCCTATGTTCGTATAAGACTTTTTATTCCTATATACTTTTGTTTTGTGTTTAATTGTTCGAGTATGATTGTTTTTCAAATTCTGTTTCGGGCGACGCGGTTTGTTGTTCTTGTTGGAGCCTTGTGACGTGGTGGGTTTGTCGATAGTGTTCCGTTGCTTCGGTTCTTTCTTCGTACACTCTGCCGCGATCAAGTCAGATACAAATGCAGTGTTGGCTTTTTTCGATTTAAGTTGACACACTTCCATAATCTCGGTTAACTTATCCAAATAAAATTGCGTTTCGTCTTGATTTTTCGTGCGGCCAAACATGATGGCCAATTTGATCTCGTTGCACACCAATTCAGCCAAGTTGAACACCTTGGACGGATCTGTTATAAATATCGATCTATGGTTCTGAAAAATAACGTTTGTCTTAAAAACCAGATAAAATAGCGTGTCGCATTAAGCACGTAAATGAGTTGGGGTATCTTATACTTTACACGTGGGTGCAGCCAATGCTGTAGATGGGAAGTTGGAAAGGTAGGATACAGACGGGAATTTAATATATATCTGTAAGCAACAATAAACCATTGATAACGAAAAAAATATTCTAAACGGAGTTCAGTAGATAGTGTTGCTTTGTCAACAATATATAATATGTCATATTATGGTAAAATAATAACAACAATGTGCGTTTCCGTGGCAACAATGATTGTTTAAAAAATATTAAAATAATAAAAACTTAATGAAAAATAAATTAAAAACGGTTGCCAATGAAAACCTTATTTCTAATATTTTAATCTTTTTTTACTAAAAAAGAATCAGGTTTTCCTCATTATCTCGAATATTAATGATAATTTCAAAAAATGACTTCTCAAAAATACCACCCAGATAATATTTTCTTCTAGAAAATGTGCTATATTTGATAATTGGCGTAAGTTTTCTGGTAGAAAAAGTGTTCACATAAAAAAAAAATGAATACAAATAAACATCTTAGTTGAATTGTTTATGAAAACCAGGCGACACTTGTTTCTCCTTTAAACGTGTGCAATAAAAAAAAAAAAACCTTACTCACCTCTTACACAACAAAATCACACGGGACATAACAGTAAAATTACCATGTCCCAAAATTTACAAACAAAACCAATAAACTAGTAAAAGTTTTAATCTTTTGCTTACCTTGACAATATCGCTGTTGGCGATGTCCCTGTCTCGAATTAACATCATGAATTGTTCTACACCGTTTAGAAGATTCGACGAATCTACGAAAATTATCGAATACGAACAAATTTGGGCAATTATTTTCCATTCATTGTGTCCATCGAATTTATTTAAAAGATTGATTAAATCCTCTAACGGCACACTGCCCCGTTTCTTGTGTTTCTTTACAATGCTCTTGAAATCATTTTCTAAAATAATATCATCCTCCTGGTTTTCTTCTTTGATCTCCGTTTCAATTTTAATCGGATTTTGATTTTTAACACTTTCCAAAAGCTCTTTCTTTTCATTCTAATATTAAATTACAATAATTTTAAATCGCGAGATATCTATACATAAAAACTGTATCTGATACAATAAATATTTATACTATTAACACGGACGTACTTTACGCTCCAGTTCTTTGTAAATATCGTATAGTTCTTCGTAAACCTCGACGCTATTCTCAATCGCTTGATTTACTGACGGGTCGTTAGGGGCTATATTTATTGCAATCGATATGATTTGTTTGACGAGATGAACGATGTCCTGGTTGAAATACGGCAACGTCATCAGGGAAACGGCGCACTTTACAACCAAATGTGGATCGTCCGGTTCCACGACGACGATCGCCCTACACAAAGTATGCATATTGGTTAGTAACTACTGGAAATACGACGACCGATTTATATCAGTGGTGTCGGGGAAAAAGGGCTCAAGAGTCAATGTTGTATTGTTTCGATTGTAAGCAAATGCGATTTTGAAAATGCATACGCTTATGCAATTATCGACAGACAAACAAATAATAAAGCGATCGAAATCGCATAAGACAAGATTATGCGTAAAAACGACGAAAAAAAAAAAAAAATCGACTAAAGCCACTGTTGCCCATAGGACCAGATATAACGCACAAGTATTTAACGGACAAATTTGTACTTGATCAGTTCTATGATGTTATCGAAATCGCGTTTGATTTTGTCGGACTCTTTTTTATTTATGTAAACACAGTTGTTGTCGTCGTCGGTGTCGTCGCCGCGGCCGCTGCCGACGCTGTGCCGACTGTTCACATAGTAATGGTACAGTATTTTGTTCTTCATCAGGACCATTCTGTGGAAATTGAAATACGGGTTCGGTTCCGTCGACAATATGATCGCGTGCTGTATGGCGTCGAACTCGGCCACGGTAGGGTTCGACTTGCACGTGTCCAGGTACTGTCTGTGAGCGGTCATCGCCACCGAGCGATAGTAATTCCAGTGGGCCGTGTCCGCGTCCAGATCGCGTGCTTTTGTCGCGTACTGAACCGCTTTGCGTAAAGCGTCGCCGCCGAACTCGATGCCGACCGCACTGCGCACACCGTAAACGGCCGCCCGCGATTTCGAGTCAATCGCATTGAACCGCGTTGTCATCTCGTATAGCTAAAAAATATTATAAAACAATAGTGTGTGCAATAGAATACACCGTGTTACACAAATAGCAGCGTGTAGGCGCGCGCTCCCGGTTTTGTAGTTTTACATTTCAACCTGATAAGTAGTTAATGTTAATAGCGGCAGTCAATAGTTAAAGTTTTACTTCGCGAGCTCTAAGTTCGGTGCTGTTGATTACTTAGATAAAACAGTGAGGTTTCGCGTAGGCCCCTTGGATTGTGTAGGGCCCTAATGCGACCGCGTTCCCATATTTACGTCACTGATTTACCTATAGTATTTATAGAATGCCGTAAGTATGTTTTTCTCATTGAAATCAAATTTCCTTAATTGAAATTAAGTAGTAAATAAACTAAATAAGACATGAAACTTGACAGGATATTTTTGTCTTTTTCTTTGTTTCCCAGACTTAACACTTTGGTCTTAGTTTCGATCTTGTTGAAAAGCTTTTGAAATTTTGGATTATTCACCAAGCTTGTAAAAAAATAAAATAAATAAATAAATACCTAAGATAGCGCTGGGATGTTGAGTAGGATTTGATTCGCGATCTCCAAAATATCATTTATATCATCGACGGGTAAATATGGCTGAATTGGTTTATTTATCGTTTCACTCAAAATAGATGGGAGCAAATTCCACTTGAGTGACGAGAGCTCTACTGCTACACCTCGGGTATTTTTTTTCTTTTCACAGTATTAAGAACTTGTGTGAAGTTTTCGAGAACTTGTATACCGTTTATTTGCTATCGTGTGTATACATAATATAGAACAGTTACTTACTTACGTAAATGTCAGCCTATTAAATAACATTTATTCAGATAAAAAACACACGAGCTGTATACAATAGTCGGTGGAATAATACAAATAGTATTAGTATAGTATAGTGTATATTATTAGTTATCACGTATAATGTATTTATACTTCATATTTTCGACACCTTATACAGGGTGTACCACGAAGATATACCCATTGATAATCAAATTCCAATTTTATAGAGTTTATTTTTCTGAAAATTTTGATGCATTTGCTATTCTCATTAAATTCGTGATTTTTTAATCGTTTTTCATAGTTCAGAGAAAAAAAAAGGCTACAGTGAACTAACCGTAATAATAATAAAAAACAATTAGCAAATTTGACCTTGCTGTACAATTATAGATATACTTTTCTGCGAACTTCAAAAAAAAAAAATGATAAAAAAATCGAGAATTTAATGAAAATAAGAAGTTGAAACGTTAACATATTCAAATGAATAAACTCTATAAAATGGCTGTCTACAAATTGTTCGTAAATAATAAAATTCAAAGTTTATTTTTGAATTTTTTTACCAAAACGTACGAATTTAATTAAAATAAAAAAATGTCGGTAGTCTTCATCCGTGTGAGTAATATTAAAATTAAAAAAAAAAAAAAAACCCGCAGAATCATATTATCTTAATATTGTCTCCGGAGACATTGCAATAGGTATATTTTCGTGGGACACTCTGTATTCGAATAATATTTTAAGTGTAAGTATTTTCGTATCTATACGAATAGTTAGATATATTATTATTATTATTTTTTTTTTTTCAAACGACTAACGCTCTTAACAATGTGTCTTATTTGCACATTTTAATTTTTAAGTGCCGTCTGAAATAGGTGTAGTGTAGTTATCTCGTCCGCATTTATCTGCCGTCAGACAAAGACAGACGCGTGAACTCATTTTGTTTTCGGAAAATACTCAATCGTTTTGATAATAATTTTTCCATTAACCAACACCGCGTCGTTGAATTTACCGCGCGCGTTTGCGGTAATTTTTTACAGGCGTTTTCACTCACTCCGTTCGCGAATAACATCAGTGACAACTCGGATTTCGTAGCACTGAAAATGACTGAAATATGCGTCTGACAAATCTTGTAATATGCTATAATAATACGCCATAAAATACGAAAAACGGCGAAAAAGAAAATGTAGTTTTTATTATTATTATTATTTTTTTTGATAATTTAAATTTGCTTAAATATAATATTACGTAAGGCCAAACGCATCGTGGAAAACCGCCCGAACACGATGCACTTTTTGCAAACCCGCCCAAACGTAAACCGCCCGAAATCGACCGCGCCTCGAAAAAGTCTGTTGAAAAAATCAGTTTGCAAAAACGCAATTTACAGTTTTCGTTTTGAAACACACTGTTTATGCGGTTCACGTAGACAAATTTATACTTGTTGTTTCGTCATTTAATAAAAGCGATTTAGTCGATTCTTCGTTTTCGAGTTATTTTTTAAAATTTTTTTTACGATTGTCACACCCTCGGGTTTCGACGGATGTGCGCCCTCGCTGACAAGACCGTACCCACCTGTTGGCATTGCGTTTTGTTCGTCGCGTACAGCACGTGACACAACGCGGACATGACGACGTGTTTCAGTCCGTCCCTGACGGTCAGGTAAAACGGTTCGTTGGCGTCGTCCAGTTTGTCCAACCACCGCCAAATGTCCGTCAACCGTTCGTACGCCCGGTCCGGTTTGTTCGCTTTAAACAGTCCGCAACACACGATCAGACCGCTGACGTATCTGCGAGCAAAAATAAAAAATTACACATGTGTCCCGTGGACCAGTGGCGTGGCGCGTCCGACTCGGTTTTATAGTGTTGGGGCGGGTGGAGGAGGAGGAGCGACACTAAAATTATTATACTCTAGGTTATTATATTCCATCACGTTTATCCAGTGCCGGCCCTAAGGCGGGGAGGGGGGGGGGGGGCAAGCGGGCCCCGCAAATTAAGCGTCCCACGTGTATCACTTTATCCATGAATAATCACATTGATATCGTCCCAATAGTACGCGAAGTGCGACCCGTGTGGCCGTGCGGTTTTCTCGGGACGGGACGTCATGGACGAAAATCAACACGGCGCCGATTTATACGCGGCTGTACGCGTTTATGTTATACTGGCTCGAAAACGCGCTCAAACATATTTTGTCAGCGTCGTTGTATCGCCGATTCTTTCCGAGCTACAGTTTGACCGGTTCGCATCGATAAAAGCACGAAAATAAAAAAAAAAAAAAAACAAACCATTTAATTGTACAGGATGTTGGAAAACACACTTGTTACGCCGTATTTACGTCATTGTGTTCGATAAAATAAAAATATCGTTCGTACCTGAGCGGGTGTACATCCCCCTGTACTCGTCCCGTGTCCAATATAAAAATACACATTTGATTTCGTCGGTTTACGCGTGGGTACGAATTTAGATTTCTAACAAGACATTGAAGTTCATAAAATTACGCGAAAACAAAGTGGAATCCGTCTGAAAACGTAAAAATACATGTGTGTGGGGGCACCCGCGAAATTCTGCACCGGAGTCAATCGGGCCGGCGCTGTACTCGATGTTACCGCGGAGCGTTTTCGTTTTCATTTTCGTGTCCGACGACGCTTTTCCGGCGACACGTAACTGTCGTACCTATATATGTATGTGTATACACGGCAATCACCCCCCATCACCTCCCACCCGTCAAATACTCCACTGCCGTAGAGAACGTTTTACGTTTATACAGAAATTGATCGGTTCGAAAACGGCCGTAAAAACGAGATAGGAATGTTCGCAAAAGCGATTCCGATTATCCGGCGCTTGGCGGTGTGTTCTAATAAAAGGTTGATTTTTGACATTAGTCCTAACCATACGGTCCGGTCCGGGGGATTTTCGTCGTCTTTGATCCGGTGGTGAACCGGTCGATGCTAAAAAACCGGCGGTCGCGTATCAGACGGAACTCACGCTGTACAACCGAACGGGGCGGGGGACACGCTACGTTCTTAAACCGGGATTTCGGGGTTTCGCGTCACTGATAGTAGACCGCCGCAGCTGTACACGTTAACCCGTACCCGTGGTTTTTCGGAGAAACGGTCGCAGCCCCCGCGGTTTTTTAGCGGGTGGGTGGAGGGGACTTTAGGGGGCCAGCGTGAAATACAGACGAGACCGGTGATATTGTCGTATTTTAACGGCGATTACTTTTCGAACGAAAACCCGGCGGACGAGACTATGGCCGCGGTGTTGTAACTGCCGTGTCTGCTTTGGACGCGGCCCGCGGCGTTCTCGTCCCAACCGAGCTCGGCCCAGGTAAACGGGCACTGCAGGGTCCGCAGCAGCTTATCGGACACCTTCGCGGTGCTCCTGGTCGCGGCGGCGGTGGCGGCCTCGTCGGCTCCGTCTTCCGCGCCGTCTTCCGCGCCGTCTTCCGGACCGTCGACGACGGTTATGCGGCCGGCCGCTTCGCCCGCCCCGGCCCCGTAATATCGGCCGGAACCGCGAATTCCCAAAACGGACAGGCCGTCGAAGTGTCCGTCGGTTATGTACACGCCGCCGCCGCCGTCGTCGTTGTCGTCGCCGCCGTCCGGCCTTAACGCGTCCAGTCGGGCCAGGACGTCCCGCAGCACGATTTTCTCCCGGGCGGACGTCCCGGACGGGTCCGCCTGGACCGCGCACCCGTTGTTTTTCTTCTTCCGGCAGTTTTTAAACAGCAACCAGATCATTTTTATGTCTTGCGATTTCGCGCCGCGCGTTGACTGTTTCGCTCGACACGGCCGACAGACACTCGCGGCCGCGCGTTCGGTCCCCTTGGTCCCCTCTCGCTTGCGGTTTCGGTTTCGGTCGGTACCGTCGAACCGCCGCCGGGCTATCGAGTGGCGACCGTCGCCCGTGCACGGCACCGCAGATACGCGCGCGAAACACTCCGATTGTATTATTGTTTATTTCGTCGTTATCGTCGGAGATAACGCGGTTCGCTTCGACGAATGCGGCGCCGCGAGTGCCACTCGACACGAACGGCGCGCGTACGTTAACCGCCGGTATCGAAAACACACGAGCGACAAACTATTTCGATGCACGGCGTTCGCGGTATGTCCGTACATGATTATGGATGCGGCGGGGTGCGTGTTGCGCCGGCGTCCGCAGGTCGGGGAAATCGGGCGCTCGAAACCGGTACGGAAAATTCGCGCAAATTCGTAACCGTGTTCCCGAAACGTGTACGACCGGTCGAACCGGGGGAAATCGATTTTTCATTTCATCCGCATTCATAATTTGCCTGTCCTAGACGCTCGAAACAGGCGCGGAAATCCGTTTTGATAATCCGTACGAATCTGAGATTCCGAAGGTGGACCGAAGAAGCGTTTGTGGTTTTACAAATATGTTCATTTTTTTTTTTTTTTTATTTTTTTTCTACCTGTCAACCACTTTTATACCAGAACACTTATTCGGATCTCTACGTGTAGTGCCTTTTCTGAAAGGAAATCGGCGTGAGGAGGTACTTTGAATAAGTCGTTTTTCGATTTTCTCAGTAGTTTCCTCGTGAAATTTTAAAAACCGAAAATAAAAAAACGAAAAAATATAAAAAATGTAGATATTAGTTGAAATATATTACGGCCTTCTTTTTTTCTGTGAACATTTTTCCTACTAGCAATTTTGCTCCGACATTTAATGATAGCAATTTTTTTTTATAGGAAATTTCATCGGGGAAATACTTTAGAACGGTCAATTTTCAAATTTTCAAACAAATCAAATGTGAAAAACCGGAATAAAACATTGGAAAACCGGGAAAAACGTAGGAAAATTAGGAAAATCGGTACAACACTAAACAAATATTATTTGCGAAACATCACTATCAACTGAACTCCGCTCAGAATCGTTTTTTCGTAAGCAATGGTTTATCGTTGCTTGGAACGCGATTATTCACGTGTACCTTTTCTTTTACGGGACGCAACTCGTGTGCTCCCTGACCAATATGTTTTTCGAAACCGATTCCCTGTGACGTGTCGAAGTGGTTATTATTATTAGCATTATATTTATACACGCATTCATTACTTTTGTAAAGAAATATATAATACGATAATAACTGTCGTTCATGTTTTTATTAATTTGCTATGGGTACCTTTATATTAGATTCTTAAATTAAATGTTAACAGTGGATCCACAGTAATTGCAATTGGGTTTAGGTGTGTATATGAAATAAATGACATGGCACGTAAAATCTTCATTTTCCGTACACTCAGTGATGATATAAGCAATGTTAAAAGGTCAGCCTACTTTTTTTTTTTTTTAAACTTGTTTAAATTAAATTAGTTTAAACGGTAACGAACTTATAACTTCTTAATATCGATAAAAAAAAAAAAAAAACTTTGTTATGATAAGTATATTATATTTTATATTATCCGTATGTATAAAGATAAAGGGTAATTTAATTTGACCAACTTAAGCCCATCAAATTAGACGGCAAGTGTAGCATTGCAAATGGTGACGGAGAAAAAAAATGCAACAAATCTAATGTATTTTCCAAATTCCACAATTTATCGCATTAAACCGGTGTTTTTCAACAGGGGTGGGAGTGTACACGTTGCTGGGTGGGCGCAAGCGGTCAACACGAAGTAAAATTTGTAATTTGTATTTATTAAATTGTTTGCGTTTTGCAATAAAGGGGACAAATAAACGTTTAATAATGATGAGCGGGGATTGGGTATTGATAAAGATGTAAAGATTACGAGCAAGGCCGATGATTTAGGTAGAGGCGACAACGTGCTTTTCGATAAGTTTGCATGTACATCTTGATGACCTTTTTTCTGCTCATCGTGTTCGTTAAAAGGGGAAGGGGGCGAGAGATTTTTCGAAAAGCTACAAGGGGGCCGTAAAATGGATTAGGAACCGCCGCTCTGGACAATTCGATTTCAGAACACACAGATAGCCTTGTGGCATTTGGGACACTTTGCAACTAAAATGTTATCGATGCGAGCGCTGCTTGACAGAATGCACAACACGGTTATATTCGACAAATTATTTTTCTGGAATTTTTGTCGTTCCGTTCGTAATCTACTGACTAAAAAACCACACGGACGATAATGATTAGACGACAATTTATGCATACAAATGAAATTGAATCGCGTCCGTAAACCTGTTTTTGAATATTATTATCAATGACAGTGTGGTTGTCGTTATCATTTATCCTTATCATTATTTGTCGCATAATTTTCAGACCTACCAAAGTGGGACGCGCAGTTGATAACGATTTAATACAGCGTCGTGTTTACCTGCTGCATTGGTTTGTTGACAGTGATAACCGCTCATGTGCGTTTTATAATTTTGTTTGGATTTTTATGATTTTCAAATCATTGTTGCCGGTTTCAACGACATCCGGACATTGCAATTCGCAGTACCCTTAGATGTACGAAGTATAGTACAGACTATCGTTTACAGCGTACAGTTTCACCGGTCACTACGTGAGTATGTCTATTTTATACATTTTAGTCAATACAAAATATAAACTTAACAACAATGCATTCGGGTACGTCGAATACCTACCAAATGTGTTGGTTAATATAGACCACGGCGTCCGAGGCTACAAAAAATGAACTATGAAGTATGTGCGTGTTTCGGTACTTACCATTGTTACAACTAACGTCGGTAAATTTGATAAATTAAAATAATTGTGTTGATGATAAGCACGGCACTTACGGTTCATGCGCAAAAAAACGTGTAAACAAGCAAGCGCGTGTAGAATGAAAACTTACAGAATATGCACTTGGAATACGAACATAAAAAAAGAAAAAAATATAGTTTTCCAAAACGATTCAGTATCTACATATATTTACTATATATATATATAAAAAAAAAAAAATTCATTTTTTAAAGTTGTGTTGTATTTTATTATTAGAATAAATTGAAAATTGCATAAACACGTGCGCAAGTTTATCGGCTATGCGGTGATATTGGTAGCAATAACATCAGCAATTACATTATGGTTTTGTGGTGCTCTGCTATAAAACAAACAAAAAGTCGGAAAATAATAATTCACAGAATCTATATGAATAGGTACGTGCTAACGACTCAGAAAAATTTATCAGTTGCTATAATATCCAAAATAGGCACCATTCAACTCTACATTTCTGTTATTACCGTTAAGATATCGGCGTGTACCTCGATTAGCATGTTTTCCTGTATGGGAAAATAATCATGCAAATGCATATTACTACCGTACAAGTCGCGGTCGTATTTGCCACAAATCAACCAAATTTTATCATTATTATGATGGTGGATTTAAATTGCCGCCAGTAACAGGTCCGACCTTTCCGTACTAGTTTATAACAAATTATCATATTTAATAATTAAACAATCGACTGTCGTTATTTATTTTATGTGGAAATTTAAAATGCCCGAGCTCTCATCAACCTTATCGATATTATATATAAAAACAAAATTGTAATGCCAAATTTTTTTTTATACATTTTTATGGTTACTGTAATTAACAAAGTTTTTGCGATTTACAGGTACTGATATAAAAATGAGTTTTGACACGACTTGGGATGTCGATCAATACAAGTCTGAACATGAAAATGAAGAACACTGGCTGTTTAGGCGTCGGTTTTTAATTGCGCACAAAGACAAATTCCCAGAAGATCGCCTGGTATCTTTGGCACAAGTTTTTTTTAACATAGAGTTTTTGGGATGCAAGTAAGACATGATAAAACTATTAATCGTGGTCTGTAGTTTACTGACGATGTTTTCAATTTAACTGTTATTTTTTTATTTTATTTTTAAGGTATCCTAAGAAAACAATGGATCTTGTAGAAAGTTTAGCAGTAGGTTTAGCTGATGAGTTGAGAGAAAGCCGCAAAGGGAAATTACAAAGAACCTTTGTTGGAGCTTCAGAGGCCGCCGAAGCTAAAGCTAAACGCTGTGAGTCAAAACATTTTTTTTAAATCTGAAAATAACCATTGACCAAAGAAGGTTGATTTAACATTAACTAACAGTGACCATTTTTTTCATAAACTTATCAAGTTTATTTTGAGATGTGGGTACTTGATGGACTGAAATATATTTTTATATGGTCTCAAAAAAGATAAATAAACACAAATTCAATAAAAGCCGGCACGCTAAAATAAAATAAACTTTAATTTTTAAAATATTCTATTAAAAAAGATAATTGTGTACGATATATTTATTTAAAGGTATTTTAGAAAACTTAATTAAACAATAAACACATTAATAATGAATCAATTTTACATTTGAATTTAACTCTTTAAATTGTATATTATTTTTTTTTATCATTAATAAAACAACTGATAAAATAATTTCCTAGTCTTTTCTGTCTGTAACTATGTATGATGCAATAGCTACTTTCCATAAAATAATAATAATAAAAAAAAAAGACTGATATACATATTTCACACAATAGGTTGGTCACTGTTTTAAGTGAGAAGTTGGGAAGGTTTGAAGGAAATTTAGTTTAAATATTTGTTCGCAATGATAAATCACTGGTAACGAAACAAAAGATTTGGTGCGAAGTTCGATTATAGATGTTTTAAAAAGCTATAATTCTTATGAGTTCTGTCATGATTTGATATTAAAAAAGAAATAAACATCTTAGTAAAACCAATTTTTATAGAAAATAATTTTACATTAAGCCTTTTTTTTACTACAAAGCATGACTACTTATAATGGACTTCCTGTTAAATTGTTAAGTTCAGTTTAAAATTTTATCCACAGACTATCTACTAAATAAAAATGATGTATAAAACTCACAAAATTATTACTATTTAAGTAAATAGCTCAAAAATAGCTGGAAGTTTGTGAAAATTTGTCCAAGTCTAGAAAAACGAATATAAGTTTTCTATCCAAATTTTAGGTTTACAAATATTTTGAATTGAATTACAACAAAAATAATGAAAGCCATATTTTCATAAATTTCTTGTTTTTCTTACATTTTATCCGAGATACTATGAAAATCAAAAAATGGCCAGTTTTAAGTATTATCTACACAATATTGCTTTTCAGAAATGATGCCATACTTGCACATCAAAGCAACACATGTCTGATAGAAATATTTGTCACAGTATAAAAAAAAAATAAAAAAAACATAATGTAAAACCACTAATACATATTTGCTACACTCAGAATCTAACAATAAATATTATAGTAAAACCATTACAATCCTTGCTATGCTCTGAATCTAAAAATAATATCAATGTAATTTTTATTTTTCAGGAAATTATGAACGTTTCTCATCAACCACATGGGTACTTTTCAGCAACAAAAATTATTTTTGTGCCTTAAGCATACTATTTATGCATTTTTTTTAATTTGAATTTATTTTGTTATTCATTTTACAATTTAATTCAATACACAGTACTTTTTTTTAACAATACATTGAAATTAAAGTTTTTAATTTGTGTCCCTAATTATTAAAATATCAATAAAGTATGAATTTTTTATATTTTGTGTATTTATAATTTTTTATTTAAGTATAAATTATTAATTATTGTAGATGTGTATCATATAGATGTTTTTCTATTGGAGCTATATTTCTGGTAGAAAACACAAATTAAAATCTATGAAATCAGTAACGCCACTGCAAAAAAATAAAAAAATGCCTTACAAGTTTCAAAAATTTTATCACATCTAGAAAAGACACATATGTTTTCCGTCCAGATTTCAAATTTTTAAGAATATTTGAGACTGAATTGCAACAAAAAATAAAATTGAAAATTATAATAGCATTATTTTAATAAATTATTTCGTTTTTTTTATATTTTATCCCAGGTTTACCCAGATATTATGAAAACTGCTTAGAAAATCAAAAAATAACTTCACTAAAGTAAATGGTAAAATAGTTACATATTATTCATTATATATTTGTTTAATATTGTACCCATTTTCCATTTTTTTTCCATTTACAGGGAAAAATCATGGGAAAATAAACAAATAGCTCTTTATAGTACTGTCCTAATCAGATTTCTTTTCAGAAAAAGTGAAATAATTAAAAATCAGATCAAAATTATTGATAGAAAAGTTGTCCACAGAAAAAAATAAAAAAAAAAAACATCATTGAAAACCAATACATTTCTCGCTCCGCTCATAATCTAAAATATGCAATTAAGCTATCAACACACATATTACATTAAATTTAACATAATGAAATATTTACTTATAATTATTTACCTATTAACTACAATTAATATTTTTTATCTATTTTACTAATCATTATAAACATTATACACAAATCAAATATGTATGCACAGAGTATGCAATTTACAACCACCACTAAATACAATTTTTTTTACATCTGTAATTTTATGAAATTATCGTGAGGACATAATAACAATAAACATCAATGCAGATGGATATATTTTTTTTTTATTCTTGTGTAGACCACTAAGTTTAATAATAAACAATGATTTAAAATATAAAAAAAATTGTTAAACCCAAAAAAACAATTTATTTATTAGAATAAACAAGTACTATTTTTATATAATATTAATAAGTAGGTATCTGAATAAAATATATTTTATATTATGAAGTATCAAATCAAATCAAGTACCTACCGATAATTATTAGATTTTCCGGATGTAACCAAAAACTATAAAAGTATATATTTGACCACTCTTTTGGAATTGTCAATATTTTCAGCCGATGTTATAGAAACGAATAATAAAAATAAAAAAATAAAATATTATAATAATATAATGTAAAAATAAATATTTGTTTGGAAAATAATAGTAAGTATTTTACAATCATCTATTTATCGTTTGCGCAAGCTCAGTAAGTACACAAACAATATAATTTGTTTATAACTACCTCTTACACAAACCTGACAGTATTTTTTATTGTTTTATTAGTTGAATTGTCAAATAAAATAAATTAAATCTCAGTTTCTTTGTTTAAAAGATAACATTTATATGATACCTATAATTGTACTAATAGAACTACAGATAAGACCATCTAGTATACCTAGTTTTCTAGATTGTTTTTTGGGGATAACATCTATGGTATCCTTGTTAAGTGTTTTAATCAACTTGTTTTAATATTAATTCAATATTTCAAAAAACACCATAGACATTGCCTTCATTATGTTACTGTATTATAATACAAATGTTATCTCTGGGTCTATTATGTTATATATTTTTTTAAATTTAAATTTGTTAGTTTATTTTTTACACACTCACAAGTTCTTGATTTTTTTTCATTATAACTCAACTCTATAATATTGATTCGGTGTTGAACGCTCTAGGTCTGCAATTTCTGGCAGGTAGGCGAAGAATTGCTAACCAACTGTTCTTAAGGATTCTTACTGAGGGAATGATAGATTGTCTTACATTAATAAGCGAGGTTTGTTTTAGAACGCCTTACCTATAATCATCGTATCCTTTCGCCATTAAACACTTCACCACTAACTGCTCGCGTAACCAACCAATAGCTAGGACGATACACATTGCCAACAATGACTCGTCATTTTTGTTTAATTAATATTGTAATCTTGTAGTACTGTTAATCTGATTATGTAATTATATATTTATCTGTAAGCTAGCAAGTAAGTTTTTCTGTATTTGGGCCACAGCCTGTTTTGCAAAATAAAATAAAAAATTATAATGTAGGTAATGTACCATCAGAAAAAAATTTGATCAAAAAAAAAAATAAATACCTAGTGTATACAATTCGAGTTTTGGGCCATATTATAACCTCCAGTAGTTCTCAACTTTTCCATTGTTGGGTACCATTTGACATTATAATTATACGTGTTCATAAAACTAAAATGGTAGCAGTAAGAGAACCACAACGGTTTGCTTAATTTAAGGTTATAAGGCTATAGGTACAATAAATGAATATTAATCGACACTGTTAATTTTACAATAATATTGTGATACTTATTAATCAACCGTCAGAAGGCTATTTGGTGCAATTGCTAAAAACTAAATTGTTTAGAAGAGCTTAAAAATCATTTATGTGTAATTTAAGTCGTTTTAAATTTATTTTCAATACTAGGACTATGATGTTCTACTATGACTTGTGTTATAGATTTTTGAGTTAAAAAAAAAAAATGTAGATAAGAATAAGGTAAATTCTATTCATTATACCGATACCAGAGTCCGTTCTATCTATGCTTCTTAATTTACAAACACAAACATATTACAGCCACTTATAGACTAAGTATAATGAACTAAGTTATGTAATTTATGTATAAATCAATGATATTGTCTATTAGGTTTAGTATTACAAACCATAGTTACAAAATATCTTAGCACTAACATTAGACGAAAATACTTTGTATTTATTAAGCGAAAAAAATTCTAATAAAAAATACATGTTGATCAGTCTTCTGAAGATTGAGTCAATATATATTTATTAATTAGATAACAGTTCTTTTAATATATTTACAAATTTAATATTGCAAAAACTTCAGTCAAAATCCTTAAATCAATTAACTATAAATAAATAAATACCTATTAATTTTTTAACAAAGTTATTAAAAGAGATTATAAAAATAAAACTACACATGTTACTATATAATAAGAAAAAAATATTAAGTAAAAAAGATTAATTACATAATATGTTAAATGTTGAGTCTATGTTCGGTTTTTTTTATGTTTTTAAAGAATGTAAGTTGAGCTAAAACAAAACAATAAAGTAGTTGTTATACACTTGAGATATAGGTACCTGAGGAGTGTTGTTTTTAATTTTGTCTATTTTAAAAAACCAACAGCGTTATAGACTATTTTACATAATATTTAATACTTCAAACTTTAGGTCGCTTTGTAGTACTTATCCGCAAATAAGTACTTGTGTATCAAGGAAGTGAAATTTAATAAACAAACACTTTTTATTATTATTCGAAAATACAATTTTTAATAACAAACATAAAAAATTACAAATTTAAAATATATAGTTAAATGTCGTAAGAATTATAACAATAATGAATTTGAGTTTAAAATATATATTTTAATTACTTTGACATAAGATTTAACCAAATTTGTTTACTACCATATTCTAAAAAGAATAACACAAATACCCGTGTTGCAGTATGTACTACTCAGTACTTATAAGTACTTATTTTATGTGGATAATATAAGAAAAATATACAAATATTAAAAACCAAAAAAAGGAGCATTCTTTACAATAATACAATTATTGTATTACCGTTAATATTACAACAGTTCGGTAAACTTACAGCTTTTAGGGCAAGTTCAAAATTTCAAAATCTAAAAATAGAGTGTTCAATCTATTGTGGACCTCGGTGGCCTTTGCAATCATGTCAGGCATCGCATTCAATGTTTCCTTAATATTTTCATCGCCAACAGTCTAAATAATAAAAAACATACAAATATATCAATTGATAGTATAATGTTTGATTAGTGAAAATATTATTTTTTTTTTTTTTATCAACATTTGATAAACTATACATTTTAAAATACTGAGGTCAAAATAAACAAGTCATTGACATTGGTGTGTTTTTAACCACATAAAAATACAACTATAATAACTATACACTTACTGATCATTATCTTAATTTTTTCATATTATATTATTAACACTTATAATTAAAAGTAATTATTTACATGTACATTTTTATACTAAGTGTATTATTAAAAAATGAAATATTTACTGATATTTTAGCAATACAAAATTGTTTAACAGTTTTAAAACAACAGTAATAATAATTGACAATATAATTTACCTTAGAATATATTTATTATTTGAATAACTAAAAAAAAAATGAGTAATATATGTTATTGGTATATAGTATGTCTAAAATTATTTTATAATTATTCGTGTTGATTGTAAAGAAGTGAATTAAATTAATATATTATTGTTGCTACAATAATGAAACTTTGATTGCATTGTATAAAACTTGACTTTGTTATAGTAATAAATTACTGAAAAAATGACAAAATAGTATGGAGACAATTAAAAATTGTTTAAAAAGTAGATATACATATTTTACAATATTAATACTGTTATTGAATGTTCACAGTAGACCTAAATTTATCAGCGACATATTATAATAAATAAGTTCGAAGGTAGGTACTCACTTGTAGGTATAAGTTTTTTTGACACGGTAAAAAATTCATGGCCAAATAAGCTCCGTGACGTATCCAAAACGAGTGATGTTTTGCCAACGTTTGTGAGTATGCACCTTGAGCAATGTACGTGGTACTTTCTGTTGGTTGGAGATCAATTAGTTTGGACATAAACAGAATGATGAATTCTGAAAACGGTTAATACAAAAAAATCCGGTTATGAGTGACGATGAGTGCCGACTGAAAAGTTAATTTTATTATCAAACTTCAATATTTTCAGAGGCACGTTACCGAGTCCGCGGTGCAGTCTCAACAATGTTATACACCCCGAATTGTCCATCAGTGTGGCGTTGCATTTTTCGAAGAGTATCATGCTTTGTACGGTCGAGTAGTGCGGTTCGTCTTGGTCCATCAGATCGTTTAAACGTCCGATTTTCTCTTGGATGTCGTTAACTACGAAACCGAACAGGGTTCCCAGTTGGGAACAGAATCTGTCAAGTAACACCGTAACACAGTTTAGCATAAAATTCAATCGAAGTAAAACAAATCGTATTATCAAAGACGAACGGCGGGTAAGTCAGCAGGCTATAGTTTTGAAAAAAAAAAAAAATAAAAAAATTGTACACAGAAGAAATTCGAGGGAGTGAGAGATTCCTGGCACCACGGACCTCCTCCCCCGGGCCATGCGCCTGTAGGTGAGCAAGTACCTACGTCAGACTCGATTGGGAAACGCGACGGGGACGAACGGGTGACGCGGGAAAATGCGGGTGATCAATTTTTCACTAACGTTCATCATTTGGGCGGTTTCACTCACTGTTTCCGTCTGCATTTCCAACTAATAATTCCTACAATGTGCCGGGAAAATATTACGTCGCGCGTGGGGTATTACTTGCAGAGTTCCCGGTAGGCGGACACGTAGTGTTTGATGTCCACGTCCTTGTCCTGGATCAACGCGTCGCGGAAAGCCGTGTCCACGACCTCGACGCTGAACATGGCCGACGCGAGTCCGGAAAAACGAAACGACGATGCGTACACGCGCGTCGCGGGGCCGACCGAACGTCTCGGACGTAATCGAATTACCGAACGTCGCGCGGGCAACGACCGGAGGGAAGCCAACGAAAACAACAACGCCGCGGACGGGCGGACGGACAATTGGACTGTTGTTGCGGTCCGCGGAACGTGCACAACACGCGACCGGCCGTATGGACCGTGGACGAGGATACTGAGGTTGGCAGAGCCGTCTAACCGTTTTGCGCCGGGGGCCGGGTTAGGCCGCGTACCGGCAACGTGCGCGACCGGGTCAGCGCGGCAGCCGTGACGCGCACCGATCGCGGTCACGTGACGTCAGCGAGCGGCCGGCCGACGGCGCGCGGTAAGCGCGGTTGAAGATTAAGATATCGAAGTTCATTATCTACGGGCCTTGGGCCCCCGTGGTCATGGAACTGAAATACAAAGGCGACGGCCAATGGCCATCAGTTAGTCATGGCATAAGCCGCAGAGATAAGGCCGCCGACGCCCGACAGAGATTTACAAAAATAACCGCACGGGTAAAACAGGACGGGTTGCGGGCGGGGGGAGGGAAATATAGATAACAAAGATACGGATATCGGATATGTTATCCAGACCTTATCAGTGTTCCAAGAGATACGGGTATGGTAATTCGTTGTAGTTGTCGTGGCCCATGTATTTAGGCAACGAAAATATGAATGTTGACACGTCAACGTTTTCAAAAGAATAAAATAAAAAGTTATATTTTTGGTATTTCACGAAAACATGAAAATATTAAATGAATTATAAATATTTGCAGTTATTATCACTGCGAGTAATGCACAAAAAAAACCGTTTTGTTTGCACGCGTAAAACCAAATAAAACTAAAAAAAACAAACTCGAAAATACCAAATGCCTGTACAAATAACTAAATCATTATTATCTGAATTACGGTGAAAAAAAAAACTCTTCCATATTTTTTTCCCACGTTTTCATGTTTTTTAAGTCATTTAAAATTATATCGGTTCCTATGTACGTTACATAATGTGTTTTTTACGTAGCGTTCAATGTTTAAAAATAAAACGCACATGTGTAAATAAATTGTCATCAAAAAGCAATCAGTTTGCGTGCTACGTACCTATTAGTCGTTGACCACTAATAGGGTTAGCGAGTCGTTTTACATAAAATTCACAAAAAATATTTTACGATCAAAAACGTTGAAAAATATTTAAAAAAGCAAAACTCTAAAAGGGTTTAAAATTTCCCACCACCCCAATTTTACTGCTGTAACTTAATACGAATACAACATTGTTTAACACTATAAAAATGATTAACGTAAAAATAATTTTTTTTTTTTTTTATAATACGTACCTACAATTTTATTAGGTTTTTTTTTGTGGTTTTTAACGCGATAAGTCCCGATGACTGTTTTCGTTTTATAAACGCACCTAGCATGATGGACTTCTAAGTACTCGACTTAACACCAGAGTTATCGGAAAATAATGAAAGCGGTAAAAAGATAACAGACAATTAGGAGATAGAGCGGGCTTATCATATAAGTCATAATATGGTACAACCGTACGTTTACATTTCACCACGCTCTAATAAAAAAGTTCCTTATAATTTGAAATATTATCATATTGTTCTGTTTCTCGTCCGAAGAAAATAGACGCGATGAAAAAAAAAAAAAATTAAAACTGTACCCCTATAGGTTATATACACACAAGTCGAATTATTAATATAATTTTTGGAAATGATCTGAATGTGTAGAAAATATATTTATTATGTTTGCGTTTACTAAGCCGATCCATTGGACCGCGCATACTCGACGTCTCCAGTGGCGTGCCCGGGAATTTTCAGTGGGAGGGGAGATGGCGAATAATAACCGTGTATGTATCGTTAGAATTTTCTTTTCTGTCCAACTTGACTACGGAAACTTAAAAGCCGGATCCAAAAAGTCAATTTTCAATCGTTAAATCGGGCTTTTTCTCATAACTTGGCTGTACATAACACGCACATTTTGATTAACTTACTATTAATAAATACCCGTGTTGTATTTTTAAGCTAACGGGGAAGAATATAACCCCTAACCTAACCAATCTTGAGCACGCCGCCGGACGTCTCATTCTTCTTCTAAAACTACACGGATCAATAATATGTAATTCATATACTATTCACATAGTAATGGTACAGTATTTTGTTCTTCATCAGGACCATTCTGTGGTAATTGAAATATGCCATAAAATACGAAAAACGGCGAAAAAGAAAATGTAGTTTTTATTATTATTATTATTTTTTTTTTTTTGATAATTTAAATTTGCTTAAATATAATATTACGTAAGGCCGAACGTCCATAATATCCGTGCGTTAATGTTACATTGTATTGAAATAGGAAAAAAAATGATACTTTTAGATTCGGAGCGTGGCGAGGGATAAAGAAATCGAGTCGGTCATAGTATTTCTTTAAAATCAAATTTTAACGAAAATCGTAAATATTACGGCCCTTCAACACGTGTGTAACCGAACTTCGCTCCAAATCGTTTTTCGTTGGCAACGTTTTACCGTTGGGTACTGCAGGTATAAATTATAAATAACTCTGTGTGTCCCACTCTCCCAACTACGCACCCACAACAGTGGGTACCCATTGTACAGCGAGACGCACCCGTCTCCAGTGTCAGCTCTGTTTTTTTTTTTGTAACTAAAAAATAATTGCACTGTACAATTAAATTGTTTTCTTTCAATTGATGATATATCATGTCATATTATCGTATTATCATTGATAAAAGTGTAAACACACGTCCTTTGTACGCACGTGTACGCGCAACCGCAGCCGTTTGTATAAACCACTACGCGTGCGCAAGACGATACGTACAACGCGAATTCCGCACGCGGATTACGCGTTAAAGGAACCGTACTCTCAGGGTTTCAGATGGTAGACAATGATAATAAATACGGATGGATTCGCCGCAGAATTCACAATAATATATTATTGTAGCGGCGTGTTTATAGGGGGCGATTGGGATTTCGGTTGATGTATCACTCCCATTCCAGAGCCTTTAACACGGTTTAATATTATTCTTTTATTTTTTTTTTTTTTTTTTTTATCAATTTTCAGTTTGTGACATTATCCGGTTCTCGTAATACGTGTCAGGTGTTCAACTCACGTTATCGCGTTCGAACATTGACGTAACAAGGATTTCGTATTCGTAGTGAGGGTATAGGTAGGTTGATTCGTTTTCATCAATATATAATGTATTTTAAATTTTAATGCAATGCTTTGAACAAAAATCGATAATAAAATGAGAAAATAAAACAGTATAGCAGACACACCATATTATTTTGCCTCGGCGCACCTATATCTTATATATATATGCTATAATATTATACAGAATATACACCCCTCTGACAGGTGCATTCTCCTAGGAGAATTTCGAGCAAAGGCGGTACAATATAATATCATACAGTTTTCATAAATATCTTCCTTTTTATTTTTATATTAGCTATAGCTATCACATTGAATCTATTCGTTGACACGGTATTTCCCCTTAAATACATTTTCATAACGATTAGCCCCCCCCCCTTTACCCTGCTCATTCGGCTATGTTTCTGCGTAATAATTAAAGACCGGATTCAATTGTTATTGTAACTTTTTTTTGCAACCAAGATAAATCAGATCTGATTAAATATATAGCCGATATATACTAAAAATATTTTGCCCATTTGATTTTATTAATATCAACTTTAAAAAGTAAAATTTCGAATCGGATTGTTACTTAAAATGAAAATAAAGAAGTATCTTCATCAGATGAAAAGATTATATATTGTCTCGTATGTAACAAATCCGTGTCTACTGAAAAATAATATTTATTAGCTCATCATTCCGAAACAAGTAAGTTTTGTATTTTATGCTCATAATACACATATTATGCTATATATCATTTAAAAAATACATGTTTATTGTTGCTGAAAATATTCTTTTGTATAAGCTGGGCAATTACGCGTTAAAATCGTTTTTGGAAAAACATATTGGCAAATGAATTCCAGACGAAAACACGTTATGAAAAAATTACATACCAAATATTTATAAAAACGTTATGGACCGAAGTGATATTGGAAATAATTACGTTTACGTAATTGTTGACGAGGCAACCGATCCAATGGGTTTGGATAAATAGTTTTTTTAATTTCTCATATAATAAAATATACTATTTTTGTTTAGGTCTGGCTGTTGTAAATTTATTAATTGGTAAATTAGATGGGACGCCTAGTAAATCATATGTAGTTGCATGTAAAGAACTAGAATCTACCAATTATGAAACTATTTGCCAGTTTATTAATTCCTCGTTAAAAATATTTTCTGGTATTGAACAAAAAGTATTACTTTTTATTAGTGATGCTTGTACTTAGATGATCAAAGCAGCAAAAACATTAAAACACTTTTCCCGAAATCATATTACGTGTATGGTGCACGTAGTTAATAGAGTTCTAGAGAAAATTCCAGATGGGTATCCCGACATTAATAAATTGATTTAAAATTTAAACACATATGTAATTTATTTCGTTTATTTCAGGAAAAAGAGCTTTCCTAAAAGCACCACCGAGAATAAATAAATACAGAACAGAAATGCCGGGTATACCTTTACCATCCGAACCTATTATTACAAGATGGGAAGACGGGGAACATGGTTAAATGCTGCACTTTTCTGTATAAATAATTTTTAAGAGTTTAAAAACGTGATTAAAAGTTTAACATATGATACTACAAGTGTCGAAAAGTTAAAGCAGATTGTACGTAATAATGCAGTCAAATGTGGTTTAGCATTCATAAAATTACACTTATCCGAGTTATCCATGAATCTTAAAAATTTGAAAGAATCGAATAGTGAACTACTGAAATACGTGGATATTTTCAGAAAAATTGAAGATATTTTAACAAATGTTCCTGGTCCAAATGGGAAGAAAAATATATGCATGTAAAAGAAAAAAATGAAGGGTATGAAACTTTAAATTCTTACTATGAAGTCATGTCAAGTAAAGCAAATGTTAATTTAGATATAACGCCTACTTTATTAAACTGTTTTAAATATGCACTAATAACTAGCGTAGACGTAGAACGTAGTTTTTCTTTGTACAAACATATTTTAAGTAATATAAGATTTAATTTTAATGAAAATAATTTAGAAATGTATCTAAATACTAATATTAATTAAAAAAATTAACATTTATCTAATTATTTTTACATAACTTTTTCATTTTTATAGTGTAATTTATTATGCAACTATAATATGCTTAATGTTGACTATTATTCATTATTTTTTCTAACATGAAAATGTCGATACATTTTTTTATCACCACTAGAAAAGGCTAATTAAAGTATTTGTAAAAATTTCATCCCTCTACGATAACCAATTTATAACAAAATTTCAGCCCTCTACGATAACCAATTTATAACAAAAACAAAATTTGAAAATAATAAAACTATTAATGCCTTCGAGTATTATCGATACGTTTTTCTGATTTTTCCAATTATTAGTGGTCGGAAAATCATCACGCGTCTTTCCTACAAACGAATAAAAAAAAATAACGTTCAGAATCTTAAGAAATCACGACCCGTGTATAACTATAATAGGACACTGTCACCATATATATTTAAGTTCGGTTGTTTGGATGAGATGCATGCAGCTTTGATGACTTATAATAATATATTCCGAACGGCTAAAGTGACGAATCGTCGTGTTCCGAAAACTCATTTGCTAATGAATAAATCACTTTTCACGACGCTGAAAACTTTACTGTAGGTACCTTTATGTATAATAAGCTCGCACTTTTGTATGGAAAAACATTTTGATTTATGCATTTTTCGAATACAAAATACAACTTAACAAACTATTTCAGCGGTAAAAATATTAACAAGTCTGTCCGAAGAAACATTTTTTTTTTTGGAGGGGGGGGGGAATATTTTATATCCTTATCATAGATTCTGTTCGTAAATCCATCATGTAATAAGAATTTTAAATTTCAAATTAAGATTTGTAATATAATCAGAGACAATAAACAGAAAAAAATTGTGTATTTAAAATTTTAATCGAAAATCCGTGTTCCCTGATTTAAATAATTGTTCGTATAACGTATATCAGGTAAAACAAGGGTGGAGGCACGGCTCTATTGACCTCCCTGTGGGCGGTCTTGAATATTAACGAGTCTTAAAAAAAAATAAATAAATTATAGGATACTGTAATTATTGTAGGATTTGGTGTTAAGGGACTCATCTCTGCTCAAGACACTACATTGATGCTAAACATTATTACTCGTAATTTTATAATATACTCGTATATATTACGTTACGGTCAGTGCTGAAATATAAAAAAAAAACTCTACAGAGACTATAAGATATAAATACAATTATTGTTGTACTCTATACAACAATATGTGATTTTATAATGACATTTTTTTTTTAATTAGATTTCATAAAAACATTTAAGGAGGTAGGGGGTAATAATAATTGTTTTTTCCTTGGTACAATGAAGAAGTTATTTTTATTTTCTTTGTAGAATTCTTATTAAATTATTATGGGGAAAACTTTTCACCGTTACATTTACTCAGTAAACACACTTTTTTACACTTTACACATAACGGTTTCTATTGTATATTTTATTTTGTTTATTCAGGTAAAATGATTCCAAGAGACTGAAAAATTTACTGAATATTTATATAGGTATATTATCTTATATAAAGCTCTTTCCAGACAATTTTCAAATTAATCAAGCCATTTTTCAGTTTAGCCATTTGAAATTGTCGATTTGTTTAGGATTTTATGTGATTAAAATTGTTTTTGATAAGTTGCAATCAGTGAAAAAAAAAGTTCAACGTAATGTAATCATTTTTTTATAAGCGCTCTAAGTTCAAATTTTAATGAAAATCCATCTGATAAAAATATAAAATATGTACAACTCCATCAGCAGCGCATCCTGGGGTTGTTCAAAGGGGGGGTGGATTTTATAAATTAATTACATAAATAAAATACACTATATAAACAATAACTGTAGAATATAAGAATTACGTAAAAAATATGACTCCTAGGGGGGGACGATCTTTCTGGCGTCCCCTTAGTATCAACCATTGTATCCCATGCGTTCCACTTTAAACAAATACCAGAGGTAAATTTCTGTAAAATTAGTTGAGGTACTCCGTACTCCTGCGGGTCCTGCATCTCCCTGAATTCGAGCACCGGTCACTCGGCTTGTGTTGAAAATTGGATAATATCAAATTTTCAATATTAGGCGTAATACGTATAATTTAATACATACTATAGCTGTATTAGCCGGCTTCGCCCGATAAAGTTCGAACCGAGAAGACTATAAAGAATACAAAGATATTGATGACGATAAACATATAGATACAACTTTTACTTTTACTTTTACTTTTAGATATTATTTGTTTTTAATACCAAAAATCATGTGAACCGTACGTATAGCTTTCACTTACATTTACACCTACACATTACGGTTTATCCCGTTTGTCCACTGCAATTGTCTAAGTAGTCAATATTATTATTATTATTATTATTATTTTTCGTCCTTGGTAGGTATATAATTATTTTATTTCGTTGTGCTTTTGATTTAATTATGATATAATGATATAGTTATCTGGTATATTTATTTTTTTCATCACAAAACATCATCAGCTGTGATTTTTTTGCGAAAGTCGGATGTTTAAAGATTTTTGGGTATAAGAAATCCATTGGTCCTGATCTCTCTTTTCGGGAGAATTCTGTTAAGGATTCGAACGTAGTATCAAAACTCCGCGTCTTCGTGTACCGTCAGAAACGTATGGACTGCGGATGATGTCGTATTACAGGTTAGATATTTAGACTATCTAATTTAAAATTTTATCTAATCTGTGGTCGAATATTAATAATCTCTATGGCGACGACACCGTTGTCTTTTATTAATAGTATCCCTATTACTTTGTTATTTCAATAATTATTATTTTGTTTTAAAGAAGAATGATCTACACTACTCTGACACGTTCGGTCTTTGTCTGGCGTGTTTTAAATATATATAACTTTTTATAACACCTTTTTATTTTTCATCAAGTTTTACTAATTTTTTCATTTGGTCTAACAAATTATTATTATAAGTTAATACGATTTGCGTGTATTTTGGACAAACTCACAAAACTTTACTCACGACGGACCTTCCTCCAGGTACTTTTTTTATGTTTCATACTTTTAACGATGTAATCGTCTGGTTTTTATTAGTGTATTGAACATTTTATTAAAAAAAAAAAGTAATTATTTAATTATTATATTAATTGAAAAGTCGTAATTGATTATCTGAATAATTTTATGTAGGTACACATTTTGTTGCGCTCGTATCGGTTATTCCGTTCGAACATTGTTTTTTTCTTTCGATAGCGTGAGGGTTCAATTTAAGGAAAGAGTACAACAAAAATTTTATACTCTATTTTAAGGATTTTTGTGCCAATATAATTTTATTGCGAGACGAAATATATTTTAATTGGTCGTCGAGACGGCGTACATTTTTTACAGTGGTAGAACGACTGACTTTCCGGCTAACATGCGGATGCCGAGACGGTACAATATGCCTAGAGCAGCCGCCTGCTTAGGCGTTATCGACAGACTACAATCATATCCTCTTATAATATAATATAATATAATATAATATACGCTTATACACTATATACCTTAGAGGTTCATAATAATAATTCATTTTTTTCTGCTCAGTTTTCTAAAATTAGCAGAACATACATATTTTTTTAAGCGGAAAAAAGCTAAATACATTTGTAACTATTATAGTAGGCACAATTGATTTACGAATAACTCTTAATTTTGGTGCGATTTTTCGGTGTGACTTTGCACCGCTGAAAACAAGTGATTTGCGAGAAAATACCGATAAAATAAATAGGATAAAGACCGAAGGTGTACCCCGAACTGTCGGGAATTTTGAAAAAAAACCTTTTCATTCATGGTGGAAATTCTGCATGTTTTTAGAGTAATGTGTGAACAAATCACATCATATACATTAGCTCAAATAGGGATACGAGAGGGGTTTAGGGCAAAAAGCAAGTGAAAAAATAGCGAATGAAAAAAATCAAGTGGTAAAAAGAGCAAAATATTTATATTACATATTATATAGTACCATATAGATACTTAAAACAAAATATTATTTTAATACCGTATAGTATAATATATATATATATATATATATATATATATATATATTCAATGATAATATGTTAGACGTTATCACAAAAGTAATTATCGGAACAAGTTTTCGAAATCTACAGCCCATAATCGAATAAAAAAAAAAAAAAAAATGGCTACTAGTGTAGTGGAAGTACAAAATATATAAAAATCAACTTAAAATAAATCCATGACTATAGCATATAGTGGAAACAATGAATTATCTAAACATTTTTGATTCAAAATAAGAACAGTTGGAAAAAATAAATCAAGATTCATCTATACGAGCATGATTTATAATTTTTAATTGTTATTTATTTTTAAAAATCAATAGGTACATTATATTATATAATAAGTCGCATAAAATAATAGTAAATTACTTCATGCATAGGTATAATAAAGAAATATTTGTATTGAATTCAAAAAATAAAATAAATGATCTACACCATGGAATGTAAAAAAATATGTAGGTACCTATAAATAAATGCATTTATTTAAAACGTACCTATATGATATGCTACAGCGTTTAAGAACTTTCCGATATGAATATTGTCGATAGTAAGTTTTGCTATCTATAATCGGTATGCGATTTGGAAATCTAAGTTATCGAACAGTCGTTATCCAGAGTGCAGTGATAACGACGCAGTATATTCCATACTGCCGTCTTAAGAAAAAAAGCCGTAAATCAAAAAAAAAAAATGAAATTATACTGTTAATTAATATTATAATTTTACACGTTTTTCTAGTATAATCTCGTTTTTGTTTTTTTTTTTAAGACGGCAGTATACGAGCGCATATTATTATGCTATAGTCAAACGTTAATTTTAAGTTGATTATTATGATAATATTTAGTACTTACACTACAATAGCAGCCATTTTTGTTGCATTCGATTATGGACTTCCATTTTCGATAATTTAATCTTCCATAATTGTTTTTTGTGAAAACGTTTAAAATATATCATTGAATATATAATATAGTCTCAAAGGTATTAAAATACGGCGTAGGTACCTATTATATGGTAATATATAATATATAGTACTAATCGATAGTAGTATTTTTTTATATTATAATATGTAAAATAAATAAATCGCTTTCATATCTGAGAGTACATAATGTAATATATTACATAGATTTTTTTAAGAGATTTCACATGTACAATGTAAAAATAGCGATTTTTGAATATGCGGTTTTTGTTAAATAGCAGTTGAAAATCGTATTCAGTTATTATTTGAAAACGTGGTCATTATATTTAGGTTTAGTGAATTTGGGCTGCTATTACATATACAGTAGTTTATAAAGTTACACGTAGTCAATATTATATACAAATAAAAATAGAGATTTTAATTACTTACTTTTGTCGATAATTTACGATGTTGTGGATGTGCGTGGAAGTTTATTGGATTTTTTCGTCCGGACTACGACAGCTCGCAAGTTAGGCCCACAACATATTTAATAAAATCATAATTCAAAAGTTAGAAAATGAATAAATGTTACCATTTAGGTGACATTCAATTCGAATTCTTATATATATCGGGTACAATTTTAGATTCTAAGCGGAACGAAGAAGCTTACGGTTTTACATGTGTATTAATTTCTTTTTTTCTGTGGACAAATTTTGTACCGAAAATCTTGGTCCGTAAGCGTGGAATTTTTTCTGAAAGGAAATTGACTGAGAAGGAGGTTATTTTTTGATTTTCCCAGGAGATTCCTCAATAAATAGGAAAAACCAGGAAAAAATACTGGAAAATTTGGAAAAACTAAGAAAAACGGGAAAATCGTTATCATATTAAACGAATATTATTAAAGAAAATATATAATGCCTATTTAATTATTTTATTATAAAATGAAAAGGCATTTACAAAGCAACACTATAAATTGAACTCTGCTCAGAATTGTTTTTTCGTAAGCAATACATACATACATACATACATTAAATTCCGTTTCATTAACTTCCCAACTTCTCACCTACAACAGTGGCTGCACTCACCTCCAATGTATGTTCGTCTTTTTGAAATTCATCTGTGCTGAAAAATACTTATACATAAATATATTATATTATAGACAAGTATTTTGACGTTATTCAATTTTATTAAACGCAATCGAGGTTTTTCTATATAGACGCAAATGCAGTATTTAGGAGCATTTACGGCACGCCCGAAATTTAGACATAAACTTTACCACGTTGTCGGAGTAAAGGGTAATTTTTTTTTTAGCTTTACACAATATACACTTCTGCAAACTCTCCAAATGAAGCAAGGAGGCTGACATTTTGTACACGCAAGGTGTAAGTATCAAGGATGTGACTTTTGGTGGTTTCATTATGTTACATAATAGGTACAATTAATTATAATATTTGATTTAGAAAAAAAGAAACCCGAGTATCCGGCCCGTAAACCACACCAAATAACGGTTTTCATTTATAAATCATAAAATAATTTAAAAATCGTGCATCTTTAATGTAATGTATATACGGGTTAATTGCAACACGCATATATTATAATATACTATTATTGCAGTTGCGTGTTGTAATAATACGAGTAAAAAATTAATGTAAAAATTAACGTCGCCCGCGATATCATTTGATGAGATTTAAAATTTGAATCGTCTTACATATTGTATATTATTTATTCGATAAAATATTCAAGATATTACCTAAATTACACGGTTCATATATACACGACGACGTGACGGTCCCACGAGGATGTATCTGTATTAATTTAAACTGATATGGAGTGGAGTACCTACCTAAATACGTGCATTTCATTTCCCTGTTAGGTACCATTTTTAAATTATAAAATCTTCGAAGGGATACAATCCCGTCATTTTGTATTATGTAGAATATATTCTCAGCCTCGAACCTAAAATTAAGGATTTTTTATTTTTTGAATTGCGCATGGGGCAGACGTATAACGGCGTGGAAAAATATAGGATAAAATGGACAATTAATTCAAAAACTAAATCTAACAAACAATTTCAAATTTTGAGTACAACGAAGTAAACCTACCTAATAGTTTCACTAAGATTTTATCTACCGAAAAACACTTTTTGATTTTTTCACACAAATTTCCTATAATCCTAAAAAACAGTGAACTTACGTGTAAAGTTTATCCGGATTTTTTTTTTTTTTATTAAATCTCAAATAAAAAACAAAATATTATGGTTATTTTTTCTTTTTTCTTTTCATTAATTTTAAATTGGTGATTTATATGCAGACCTTCAAGAGTTCAACCAAAAAACAATATTATACAATACTATTTGTGGTATATGTCTGCTGCACTTTCATCGCAAAACCTCGAGTTTATATTATTATTGTTAAACTCTAAAAACATTCTACTGCACATCTTGGGATAGTCATCTTACAAAAATATTACGCTTGTTGTTTGTCTGGATGTATGCAGCAATATGTTTCTTTTAAATTTAAAATTCTATTTTGTCTATATATAATAGTATATATTATTAAAGTTTTTATGTTTTTGAATAACAAATAATATCAGAGAAAATTTAAAAAAAAAACTAAAATAATTTAAAGTAATTGATAAGTTTTATATTTATTTACTGACGGCAGCATTTTGTTTTTACACCAGAAAAGTGTTTGTAACATAATCTTATACAACATTTATCAACATAGGTACGCAGTTCAATTAAACTTACTAGTAATATTTGGAAACCATTCATTTATTTTTTTTTATAATTTTTGGTTACATTTTCCAGAAACTAAAAACTGTTGTAGGTTATTGTGTTCTTTATTCATACAAGGAAAATGTCCTGTGTAATTGCATTGGATACTGTCGAATTCTATAGATATACCTTGTATAGGCAACTAAATCGACTTTAATACATTTTTTTTTTAGATTTCGAGAGGACCTTTCAGATAAGGCGAAGTTAACAAATTGATTTTAGAATTTTTTTTCCCTGTTAATATGTCATTTCAGGGGTAATTTGGTTCGTGTGGTATTGTGACTTTATGTAATCATAATAGGTTATTGAACACGGGTATCATTTTATCGAATTAATCTACAGCAGATGCATGGCCAGAAATTTCCATAGTATATTACGAAAAAATGCAAAATCGTTATTTTATTATCGCTATTTATGAAATGCTTACCTTTCAATATTTATAACATCAACTTCTAAACACAGCACAGTACTTAACTACTGAACTACATGTCTACACTCAACGTTAATATTAAACAAACAAAACTATAAGTTATTATTAACTGAGGCAGCACATACGAAGTGTCACGTCCTCATATTATTAAATGATTAAAGCAATTAAATGATCAAATGACTCTTTATTCCAAATTATGAAATGATAAAAAAAAAAACAAATGTTTTGATGAAAAAATTGTATGCTCAGGTTGTTGTAAACGCATTAAAAAAAGTTTGGAGTACTATTTTTTTCCAATTTTGCTAAAATGAGGGGGAGGTGTCCATTTATAATGGACATTATAACTTGGTGGAAGTATATTATACGATAACAAAATTATTGTATTTAAAAATAAAATGCAAATGAATAATAATATAAATAAAACAGCAAAATATCATTATAATTTTTTAATATAACAAAATAACATAATATACCATTAGTATTTGTAATAAAATAATTTTTAATTACAATGTTGCTTAAAAATAAAAAAATAATTAATACTTAAATAAATTGGTGAAAAATGATGATATGGAAACATAAATATGTTAAATAAAATAAAATAAATATACCTAATAAACTTAAGATCTATAATATAAATAAAACAACAAAATATTATATCGTAATATATTTATTAAAAAAAAAAAATTTTGATAATAATTAGTAAAACAAATAAAAATGCCGAGAATCCATCATTTGATAATAACACATGTTCTTGATAATAATATAACACTTTAGTCATTATGCCCATTGCAATAATGGACAATGAGTACATTTCAGTTTATTTTCATTATTGTGCACATTTCCCCTCACAAAGTACCTTTAAATCGTTTCCGATACACATTTCAATCAGTTAATATTTTTTTCACTGCTACCAATTCCTGTATTTGAGAGAAAATTCAATCTAAAATTGGTTGCAAAGATATATAAAATCATATTTTTAGATTCTGAGTGAAGCGAAGAAGTTATAATAGTTTTACAAAGATATTTATTTATTTTTTTTGTGAACAACTTTTCTACCAAAAATTTTTTTCCGATTTTTAAGTGTAGTATTTTTTCTGCAAAAATATTTTCCAAAAAATTAGAAAAACTGAGAAAAAAATATTACGGCCTTCTTTTTTGGAGTAAACAACTTTCCACCAGCAATTTTGCTCCAATTCACAATCATAGCACTATTCTTTAAAGGAATCTAACTAAAGAGGTACTCTAAGGAGGTCACTTTTTGATTTTCCCAGAAGTTTTCCCAAAAAATAGGAAAACCGGAAAAAACTTAAGAAAAACGGGAAAATTGCACTATATTAAATAAATATTATTAGAGAAAAAATATAATTCTTATTTAATTATTTTACCATAATATAACATATTATATGTTATTGATAAAGAAACACTATCATTTTTACTCGACTAAGAATCGTTGTTTCCATTTGTTGTTTATTTTTTTTTCTGTGTTCTTTGTTCTTATCTGTGGACACGTTTTTTTCTGGTTAACTTGCTTCGATTTTTATGTGTATAGCAACTTTTCTGAAAGTTTAAGTTGTCTAGTTTTTTTTGCTGTGATTAGATTATAAATATACGTAGAGACTTGAAACTTGTTAATAATACTTACGTTGTACTAGACGTGATAAAATTTTTAAAATCATCGGACGATTTTTTTTTTAATAAGCGTTTTGAAATCAAATTTAAACGAAAATCGTAAAAGTGAGCCTTCTGTTGAACAGTAGACTGAGATATTTGACTTCATTTGTGTGAAGAATGGTTGTGTTCTTTAGCTTTATGTGAGGAAATTCACTGTGTCGAAGGGAGAAAGTGACATGGGAAGATTTGGAATCTTGATATTTGATACTATCAAACTTATTTTAGCGATATAATGTTATTCAATATACATTTAAAATTATTTTAAATAATATGATTTAAATTTTATAACCTTATCTGTTACAGTGAATAAATGATTGTTAAAAAATGTGTCCATTCCAATTGGCACTGAGACTGAAAGAGTTAAATTAAAAATACATAAAGCAGTGGTAGCTCGTGTGGTTCATTGGAGATCGGCCACAAATATTTTCCCCTTTTCAATTGAGGGGCTTTAATGCCAAGCGTAATTTTTCGTTTTTTTCTTATATTTTAGTAGAGCAGGTGTCTTTTTAAGGTATTCAATTTTGAATTGGTGTAGATCACACCTAAGGGTATTAAACAAATGTATAGAATATTCTTATTCTTTATATAAAATCATTCCATTCCTTTCTAGTTTAACTTTGGTATTTTTTTTTTTTTTTTTTGAGATTTAAAAAAGTTGTTTTCTGTAAAAGGTACCTTTCCGGAATAAGTATTGTTTTATATTATATTTGGAATAAATGTAAACTATTTTAAACAAAACGTACTATTTCCGGAAAAAGAACACTTTATAAACATGATATTTATTTGTTTATTTTGAAAAAAAAAAAAAACTGTATAGTATTTTAATTTGAAAAAAAAACCCAGACAGACTTTATACGTAAGTGGGTTACTATTGTAAGGGAGAAGTTGGAAAGGTAGCTAAATATATATTTGTTAGCAACAATAAATCATTGCAAATGACAAACGATTCTAAGCGGGGTTTATTTATACATATTTGAACAAAAAAACAAATTTAAATAATGAAAGCATTATTTTCGTAAATTTGCCCGTTTTTCCTACGTTTTTTCCGGTTTTCTTCATTTTTCTCAAATTTCACTTGGTAAATCACAAAATTACTTCTTTAAAGTAACATCGTAATAAAAATTTCCATTCAAAAAAAGTACTACACATGATACATTAGAACAAAATTTTTGGTAAAAAAGTTTCTCATAGAAAAATAAATAAATCAACATCATTAAAAAACCATAAAGCTTCTTCGCTCCACTCAGAATATAAAATAATGAAATGGTAAATAATATTAAATAATTAATAATAATAAAATGCATTAGTTATAAACTTCATTTATAATTTATTTTGTTTTTTCGTTTTATTTAAACGTCAATCATTGAACACTAACATCACTAATGAAATACGAACAAATTTCTAATCAGAAATACGATTTTGGAGGAAAATGGTTACATAATTTCACATTGTAATGAAGCTAGTAACGAGATTAGTACATTTTATGAAAATTTAAATTACGTAGAATTTTAAATAAACCCGAGGTATAAATATAATTAGCAATTAAATTACATACATTTTAATTTAAAAATTTATTTACTTTAAATTATAATTTAATTTTCCGTTTCGAAAAAAAAAACATTTAATGACTCAATAAAAATGCATAGGAAAAGAAGCGCTTTGTTTCATTATGGAAATAGACCTTTTTGACAAATAATGAAAGAAATAGTCGGTTATGCAATGAATTTTTATGTAAAGTACACTTTTGGAAAATGGATATTTTGAAGTAAAATGAAAAATTATCGTTTTGAATTGAACGATACTTTAGAAAAGGAACATTTTCCAAAAAACATTTTTAATTATCATTCTTTTAATGGCACCATTCGATTCCCCATACAATTTACCATAATCATCAATATCTATAGGTTAATCAATTTTCTTAAAAATGGAAAAGTAGGTTTAAAATTGAAATTGAAGCCTCTCAATTACCGCAACTTACTACCTAATTTTTTACTAACCACACTAAAACACCAATGATGAAATTACTTTGCGATTGGAAATAATTTAAGAGCTAGTATAACGAGATATAGGCGTCCGCTGCATAAGTACCTTTTCTATGCAAATGTATGAAGACGGTTATTTTATTAAAATATTATTTGTCTCGAGATTAAGCGAGGATTTCAAAATTATCTTTAAGAATTTATTCGAGGGAGGAGGTTCGGATTATTTTACATTTTTGTAGGAGAGACTGACGATCATAACGGACAAGTGTAGGCGATAAACGGCCGGATTATCGAGGTGAATATTTTAAACAGAGATTTTGTTTGGCGTGTTGATTTATTGTTCACTATAGGAATAAAGCGTTCTCTTTCTGTTTTAGCTTCGTATGATTTTTTTGTTTGTGTAAATATTTCAAATAAGTTTTTCATAAACGACAACACTAAGGTATTTGACTAGGTCATTTGTTTTGTATTATATTCAGTAATTTGGTTTTCTTTAATAATTTATATTATACATAAACGAGTCTCGATTTGGTCTTTTTCACCTATGTTCTAGAATCAGTGGTATTATTGTATAATGCATTTTTTACGATTAGGTTTGTCTTAACTTTGTATACATCTACTATACTAAATATACGAATATCTATTGACTCGAGTTGACAATGTAGTCATTTTTATATTGGTCGATATTATATGTACTAATATTAAACGAAAATATTGCTGCAGTATTTGAGAAGCCAAGGATACATGGACGAGTACATTTTTTAACAGCCGGTGTGCGTATATATTGTCACAAAGATCGAAATTTGGTCAACTAAGATACACACACCAATGAACATTAAACATTTAGATGCTTGCACAATGCGCATATTATAATGGATAAAATATGAAAAGTTAAAATATTGCGATTCTCTAGATTCTAGAGTCTAGAAGATTTTATTTCCATACAAATAATAAATATTATTTTATGTTTCCGTTACGGCCTTAACATTTGTTTATCATGTCGACCGGATACTATTATACTTTCAATGTTGTACAAAAAATTATACTGCAGTTTCAAATAGATAATTATTATTTACACATGATAGTTATTAAATAACTTCGTATATTGTTCAATTGTTGAGTACTTCAATAAATGTGTACAAATTATTGTAGAACTGGCGGAATGGGTTAACCTCCAAAATAGTTTTCTGTTTGTTTCCGTATTTTTTATATATTGTTAAATATTCACGAAAAAACCAGCTTTTTACCACCGTCCAGCACAGAGACAATACGTTTGGACACTAAGATAGTTCTTTCATCGAAATATCGGTGTAATATGTAGCACTATAGATACGAAGCCGAAACGTGGACAGTTAAAACCATGAAAGCCAAAATTGAAGCTTTTGACATAAGATTCCAGAAAAGTGATCTAAAACTTGCATGAACGGAAAGGTTATGGAATGGGGATATATGTCTTGAGATAAACATGCAAAAATCAATATGATGCATTCCTAAGGGAATAAGAAAGAATAAGCGGATTAGACATGCGATAACGACAAAGATTGTCAAAATTGATCAAAGATTGAATTATCAAAAGACAGGATTTGAAAGACCAAAGACGCCCATGTGACGAAGTGATAAAACACATAAAATTCATATTTATGTAGAGCTTAAAACAATTAAAAGTGATAGGATAAGACAGATATAAACGTCATTAATTTAACCAATCCTAGAATTGAAATAAGAATCATTTTTCAATCTCGTATTCAACATATTTACGCCCATCATTCAAAATATACTATTTGCTCGTTGTATTTTTCTCCTCATTGCACATTGTCTCATGTTAAATTGCAAGATAACTTTTTGACATATCTGCAGATTGCAAGCCTAATATAATAAAATATACTATCTGCGGATATTTATTTTTTTTTTGTATTCTCTGTCGACAGGTATTCAAAATTCAAAATCTTCCGGTTCCTTTTATCTCGTATGCAGCTATATTGTTTTTTTTTTTTTTTTATATTATGTTTAAATGAACACGTTTACATTTTATTATTTAACGAATACGAAATCGATATACTCGTATTATACTGATAAGAACAGTCGCCATAGAAACGCCACAGCGGCCGCAGCTGCTGCTGTTGAGGGGCGATTCTATAGCGCAGTTAAACCCGAGTAATATTGTATACTATGAATATAAAAGGCACTGAAAATTGTCGCGGTCGTGGTTATACCTGCGCTGGGTAATGGTTTCGATATTTCTTCGCGTGATAGCCTATAGGTATAATGATTTCAAGTAAAGATTGGCGGTCGCCAAACGACAACAACCTTAATACAGATTAGGTCAGTCGGGTTACTGCGAACGGTGTAACTATTAATAATAATATCCTTATAAATCCCCGACGCCATTATCCTGTCGACCGGACGATGACATCGCGGAATTTTTATACGCATCACGATCGTTTGCGTCGATCGTTCACGAGTGAGTGGAATAAATAAATAACATAATAGTTAATAATAAAATCATATTATTACTCCAGGACGAGCTCGGTGAGGTTATAATAAGTGGACTGGGGAGTTTTGCTTTAGAAACTATATTATCGATATTATTATCATCGTATAATAATATTACACAAAGGCAATCCGATCTATTTACGTTTTATCTCACACCACTCTAGTATATTAGAAACCTGGGATGTTCTGAACTGTCATGACATCAAGCTTAAACGTCCCAAACCAAGACCTCTCCAGTGAGTCCTGAACCATTAATTTCTTAAAAACTCATGTACCTACCCGTACCATTCTTCCAGTAAAGGCGTACGCTTCGTATGAGAGATGATCTTCGGGTACCGAACAAAGCAAAAGGATTTAAGAAAGAAAACAAAAAATGAAAATTGATCAACTCAAAACTATATCACTGTAAAATATATTTACAAATACAGTGTTATTGTTACAGGTTTTTTTTTTCATCATGTTCAAACGTGAAATGTGTTTAAAAAACGTTGGCGAAAAACAGACGGAAGTACCCTTCGGAGTGATTGTTTAGAGATGATACTCTTTTAATAAAATATATAAAGAACAATATCGATACTTCGACGATTTATTAACTGCACGATTCGGGAAACAAATTTGCATTACCTTATTCTGCTCTTTCTCTCCTCTTTATTTTACTTCACAATTTCAATGTTTCCCAACGACATCCATCTATCATCGTAAATAATAAACAAAACTTGAAAAATCAACACATCGTCGTTAAACTGTGTATACTTATATCATATGATTCATGATATACGACGTACTTGTGAGTTATGAAACATAATATATTTACCTATTCGTCATAATGTTGTTGGGTCGTATTTAGGTTTTATTATATTTTACGCATTATCGTTATTTTCCATTACAAGACTTCGACTTATTTATTCTAACTATCTAACTAACCATCTAACTATCTTTTGAGTCTTGACGACAAAATATCAGTGAAGGATTGTTGCTGACGCTGCCGAAAGGCCAAATATTATATTTAAGGTTGTTTAAACACTTAACCTATATATTATATGGGTGTATACTGCAGTAGTTAATGCGTTTTTTATGTTTTATACGCTATTAGTATTATAAATAATGTTTATTATTATATAGGGCTTGATAAAAACAATGTAATGAATTCTGCAGGCAAGATAATACTGCAATTTGTGAAACCGAATATCGTTTGAGTTAACGTTACGTCGCGAAACGGAGCTAACAATCAAATGGTTAAATGACATCAAAAGTTGGATAAAATTATTATTACATTTTGTATTATAATATTTTTTCCTGTCTTTAAACAACTTTTCGTACCAGGCTCTTGATCCGATCATCGACTTCAGGGGTGGTTTTTTGGTAGTCCATGTTGTCTAGTTAGTATTGAGGAAACCTTAATTTGACTTTCCGTGTATTTTTCTTAAAAAGAATTGGAAAAACCGGAAAAAAAACGAAAATATTTACGTAATAACGGTTTTTGGTATTTTAAATTTTGAATTCTGAGCGTAGTATATAGCATATATTGGTTTTATTAAAAGCGCTTATTTTTTTCTCTCTCTCTGTAATCAAATTTTCTACCAGAAATCTTATTTAAATCAAAAAAAAAAAAATTACAAGAGACCTTTATTGTTTCACTTAGGATTAAGTTGTTGCATTGAGAAGGTATTTTTTATAATAATAGAGAAAAACCGGGAAAAAAGTATATAAATAATAATAAAAATAATAAAGACATATGGGAAAGTTGACAGCTATTAATTATAATAATATATATTTTATTTCATTTTCTAGATTACATAATAATATGATTGGCAATTGGATATGAAATAATAATGTCTCCTGTCCTACTTCCTGTTCACGAATATAGACTCCATTACCATGAGTATTTGAAATTATAAGTTTTCGACATTTCTTTCGCTAACCATAATAATCTCTTATTATATTGTGTAAGTTGATCGTTAATAAATATCTTCGTATCACTGAATGTAGAAAAAATATCCTTAGCAGTTAAAGCAGTTTTATTTTTTGAACGAAGTTTTATATTATTTATAATCTCATTTTTAGCAGCTATAGAATTTAAACGAACTATAATATTACCGATCTTATTATTATTACTATTTCCTCTAAAAGAATTAACGATATCATTATTTTCTAAATTACAGTTCAGGCTACTGATTTTACAATTTCTACTAAATTTTCATTTTACGTCTTTGGGAAGTTTGATATTTCAAAATTAGAAATTAACATCACTTGTTCTGGACTATTTATTTTTGCCCTCATCATATCGACCTCTTTATTGAGCTTATTATTATATAATAGTTTCAATTTTCAATTCCATTATCGAGATTTTTTTTATTGCGGATTCCAGCTTGGTACTGAACGCATCAATCTGATCAGAACAGAAACCAATACATTTTTCAACAGACCTCACTATTTATGTAAGTTGTTTTATTTTAGTAAGCCCGACAATTAAAATCATTTTCAATGAGTCTGGGGTAAAATTATCACTGTTTTCAAAGTCAATGGTTTCGGTTCATCACTGCACTTTTCACAAATCAAATTTTTAACGTTTTTGTAATTTGTCATAGTTTTAAGTTTCTTGCAAGTCGGGTGATACTTATCGTTGCACTCGTCATACATAATCGATTTAGATGGAGAAATACTCCCATTACATTCATTGCACGGCATTGTAGATAAAATAAAAGTATAAATGAAAAAACGGTTATATTGCGACCAAAAAACGATCGCTTGCCACAACGGTCAGGCCAGAACTGATTAATGGTTTTGTTATTTTCGATTTCGTTTTTTATTGTTAAAATTCGATTAGATCTTTTGGTTTTTTCCAATTAATATGAAAATCTCATTAGATATTAATAAACGACACAGTTTTTTTGACGGTGTGTACATAGTTTTAAAAGGAACGACATCGATCTCTTGTAGTTTTTCGATCGGAGCAATATTTCCGATAGAAAACATTTTTCCGTTTTACCTGTAATTTTCTTTTGGGTTTTCCGAGATTATTTCGCGAAATCCAGGGAAAATCAAAGAAACCGAACTCAGAAAAAATACTACGCACTCTGTACATTGAAGCGAGATTTCTTATGGACATGTTGTTTGCAGACAGACAGACAGAATATAAAACACGCACACACATCGTAGTAAAACCAATAAATCCCTCGCCGCGCTCCGAATCCAAAAATAAGGCCCTACGCATACGAGGACACTCCAGAGAAACTGAAATCACTTAGATACTAGGAGACTGGGAAACTAGGCAACTGCGCATGTGTGTTTGGATGGCGTCGTTCAGTCGGCGTTACTAAAATCACCACGAATGATAAACTGACGTTACTAGTCAACTGGCGAAAAGACATGTCAGTCTCCTCGTTGTCCTGGTTGATCGAGTTACTTCATTTTACTGCCCGTGTTATGCAGAGCGGGACAAATAATTTCTTTTAATTCAAGCGAGAAATCGGGAGTCAGTTTTTCGCGTTTCCTTTAGCAGTGACGGATAGTCTGCAGTTAATACTTTTTTTTATCGATATAAGGATTGGTCCGACATTTTCTTCTGCGATTTTTCGTGCGGCGTTTATAACAGCGATAAACTACTCAGACAAAGAATACTGTTTTCGACGCCACTTAGAATCCCTATTATAGACATTACGAAATGATAACAATTCAACGGTACAATTCGAATATTATTATAATAATAATAATAATAATAATAACAACAACAACAACAACAACAACAAAACAATACACGTGATAATAGCATATTAATCGATCTGGTTATCAGTTGCACGCGCGTATTGTGCGGACAGCTGAAAAACAAGCGAAAACTCTGCGCCGCGGAAACCGCGTGGCCACGCTAAATTGGAATGCCGCGTGTGAAGACAACCGGGGCGACTTGGGTACAACCGGCCCGGTCGAACCGCAGTGTCCGGGCGCGGTTTCGGTGTCTTTTCACCGTCCTCGCGCGCGTACGGGCCTGGACGTCCGCCGCCGCCGGCCGGACCGCGACACGCAATTATTACGTTTATTACGACACGTCGCGCGCGTGTATACGCGTACACCGTAATAATAATACGCGTAAATCGTTCGGTACGGGTCGGGGGCGATCGTTTTCCGCGGCGGCGACCAAATCGTCGGCGGCGCTGTCCGCGTTTCGGACCGCGGTGCCGCCGCCGGCAGGAGCAGTGCGCCGCGTAACGCCAAACACGACGACGTCCGTCAAAAGCCGCGCGCTCGTCGCACAGAGAGAGCACCGTATCCGTTCGCCGTCGCTAAACGATTTTTGTTTTTTTCTATTATTATTATTATTTTCCCTCTATCGTCCGGCGCCGGTGCGTAACGTAATATCATCGTTATTGTTTAATCCGTTTGCCGCCGTCGACCGCGCAACCGGTGCACAACAACAATAACAACAACAACAACAACAACAACAACAATAACAACAACAACAACAACAACAATAACAACAACAAAAATAACAATATTATCGTAATATCGTTATCCCGTTAGCCGCCGCCGCCGCCGCCGCCGTATCCGCCGGTCGCCCCTTGGTATGCCGGTGGCCAGTGCCGTCGGCCGCCCGCACACGCGTCCCGCCGCACCAGCGTGGCCAGAAACGTGACTGTATGGTGGGCTCGCCCGGTGGGTAATCCCGCCTGTTACGGCATGCCAATACGCCGAGGACATGTCACCCAGCGCACCACTGTCATAGAGACCATCATCAGGAAGTTCGACACGCACAGTGAGTACAAGGCACATTTGTCGTTGCGGTCCGTTGGTGCCCCGTACACCCGTGTACGTCCGTTACGGCGTCGGTATCGCCGTAACGCGCGCCCGCTATCCATTGTAAATTGTGCCGCGGACGATACATAAACGTCCACACGCAATCGGACGTATCGCCTCGCGTTTCCCACCGCCGCGTCCGACAAACGGGCGGGACGCCGCGGTTATCGTGTGGTCGCGACCACGTGCACCGCCGCGGTCGTCCGCGCGGCTCGGCGTACCGGACACCCGATAATCTGTGTCCGGCGTTTACGGCCCTATACGGGGTGCCGCGAAAGTCGCGCTTTTTGACGTCCCCGACACTGCGGCGTGTCGTTGTGATTTTTGTGATTGTCGCTGCCCGCGTATACCGCCCACGGTTTTCACCGGGCACACGTGTGCGAATTCCCCTTGCGAAAATATTTCGCTTCAACGCGCCGTTACACCCACCTATACTAATTCCTAATGCAAATTCCTCAGAAAAAAAAAAAAAAAAAAAAAAAAAAAAACAGTAAAAACACCGTTTGACACCGCGAGTAGTCGATTTAAAGCGGGCTCTCATGGCCAGGATCGTTCCGACGCTAGCCAAAATTATTATTAGTTTTTTTTTTTTTTTTATGATAGACGAATTTAATATAATATATCGTAGGTATAGAGTACCGCGAGCGTCGTTGACGAGTTTCAGTTGAAATTCCGCTAGTTAAACGTCAACGTATTTTACATTTGTGTAGACGTTTCTATAATATTTAAATACGTTTAGGGGAGTTTGCAATAATCGTCCGTTTTCACCAGCCCTCTAATCGCATGTGTTTTGCAAAATTCGGATTTTGGACATCGAATCTCGAAAATACCAGTTTTGGATTTAAAATTTTTTTTTTTTAATACGATTTGTTCTTGAATCGTGTCATAAATTTCTAAAATAATCCCAAATCCGGATTTTACATACATTTTCGATTTCGGATTTCGAATTCCGTAAACCCGGATTATCGAACTTTAGCGAAAAAAGTTCGCGTCTCAGGGTGGGCCCCCTTCGATATTTCGGTGTCCTGAGCCTGAACTTAATCTAACCTAACCGACTTGATTTTTGGCAAGCGATTCCGGTTAGGTGCTGCCTACTGTCGAGGAAAAATCGCCTCTTTTTTTGAGGGGGCGTTTTAAATCCTAGTAAAATATCACGTAGCGTTTCTTAAGAGGCGATGGGACGGTGATTTTCCAGCCCGGAGAGATTTTATTTGCGACTACTGGCGATATTTTTAAAGGGCAGAAGGGGGCGGGGGTGAACTTCGATTTTAAACCGACAAGTCTCCGTGGTTTTTACAAGTTGTTTACGCGTGGCATTTTTTTTCGTCCGAAAGAGCAAAAGTACGCCACTACGCTTAAGAAGAAAAAAGAAAAAGATATATAAATAAATAATAATTCACCGTTTTCATATACAAACGAAATACATTTTCACGGGGTTCTGATTCCGTTCGCGACGTTTAGTTTATGTTACGCGAAAAACTATTTCGTTTAACCGCGGTTTTTTTCCTTCCACTTTTTACGTCAATCTTTTTATTTTGTTTTGTTTTTTTTATTAAAAACTTTTTAATGTTATTTGTCGGATTTCGATTAGAGTCTACTGCCTATATTAAAACGTAACCGTTACCGTTTTGACAATGTAAATATAGGGACGAAAAGTGAAGAGAAAAAAATTAAAATCAAATATTATCGATGATACGGGTCCTATAAACTTACTTTTCAGTGCTTAAATTGGGCGAGGGGTTGGGGTTGCGACGAGTCGGAATATCACTTCTTTTCTCAAAATGTTTCAGCGTAACATTTCTAATTTGTCTTAATGGTTTTAATTCGGTCGAATTCAATCATTTCAATGGACCTTACTTTTTTTTAAATTTCATAGTGCCTCTATTTTTATTTTTCTGATTCAAGCACGTACGCTATATTGTATTTGATGTAATTTTTATGAAAACGAATATTCAAAAATGGTTTCGGTTTTAAGTATAACATTTTTTTTATAACTGTTTTACGGGAGGGTGAAAAGGAAGGAATTACAAATAAGGATTTTCGTAAAATTACATACGTACGCGCGTAATAATAACTTACGTTTTAAATTTTTGAAAAAACGATACAGAACAAAAATCATATCATGTAGACTCGACGACTTTTTGGACGATATTTACAAAGTAACACGCGTTACTATTTAAAAAAGTACATTTCATTGCACGTGCGAATTTCGTGAGGCTTACCGTTCGGAAAATATAATAATATTTCGGAATCTATATTCTTTGAAAGAAAAAAAACCTTTAAAATATTAAAACGTTTTGTGATATTTATATACTTAACACAAAAATTTAAGTTGTACGATTTTATAAAAATAGGTAATCTTAATAACAATCTGTTTTATACGTTTCCTTTAAAAAAAAAAAAAGTACGGGTACGCTAGAATATTCAAAAAATTAGTTGAGGTACTCAGTCCCCCCACATCGCCCAAAGTCAAGTACTGCTTAGATCATATACAATGGATGGAGCCACAAGCAACAAAACGTATGTGGCCAACATATTTTGTTACGGCGTTTCACTTCTGCGCATGCGCGATGTACTGTTATCAATCTAATCACAACTAACCTAATCAAATATTGGTTTTTAATTTTTTTGAGCTTTTCACAATTGCGAATTAATTTAGTTAAATGTCTAAATTCCTTAATTTATCTATTTACATTACACCTATTATCTGCAAGTTATAATATAAACTAAAACAAACAAAACAAAAAGTAAAAATATAATATTATTACACCATTTTTATTGTAGGTAAATTATAAAAAATGTTCAAAAGTATAGGTAAATACCACCAAATGTAAGAAGGAGACGCACGCGCAGTACACGCCCTCATATTCCTCTTGAGATGTTGGCCACACGATCGTTACGCACAAAGTATAGACGTGGTTTCATTCGTCGTATGCAATCTAAAACCGCGGTTGTCGATAATATTTATAGACTTATACATCTAAACGGAACTAAACGGAAGCAAGAAAACGCGTTCTAGTGGGTGGAGGTTCATTTCAAGGACAGAAACACGTGAGATAATAAACCCAGTATTTTAAATTGGCCGTCCTCGGAGTGAACATTTGCTCTCTCTCACACTAGGTTCTATATCAGCCTATATCTCTTGATTCGTTCGGACCAACCACACCTCCCAGTCCTCCGGGTGAACGTTCCGTCTAGACGCATAAGTCTATGATAATACTACCCGGATATAACACTACAGTTATCGGTTATAGCAGTTATTGCGCCCGGTACGAAGCTTTAAAATGCGCCCTTAACATTTGTAATTTACAATAAAAAATTATCACCGAACGAATTTCACAAAACTACAGTCGGATTTTGTGTTTTAATTATCTCTCGTAAATCGATTTTGGATTTCCTATGTTTCAAACATTTTGTTTAACAATTGCTTATTAACGTGATACGTATATAGGTTTTTAGAGGATTTTTGCGCACTCCCGGTTATTGTGACCAGGCCGAAGGTACCGCTTTCCCCCAGCACTCCAAATCATATGACCCTATTTATCACTATGCCAAAACGGACAATAAGGCTCACGGCCTCGAATTGAACGGCGGATTGAAAATGCCCGTCTTATCACCAATTTTAGTGATCTAGTAAATTATATTATGAGCGTCTGCGATTATGATATTCTGTTATAATCCACAATTTTAGAATACGATACGAATACCAATACGTTGGTACATACACAAACGAATATAAACGATTACGTTTAACGCATTCAATGTTGCCAAAACGATTAAATTATTATAAAATGTAAAAATATACTTAATATTGTTGTGTATTGAACTCGCGAGGAAAACAAAAATGGTAAATTCGACGTTTTACGTAGGTATCAAATATTATTAACGGTATTAAAACAGTCGCGAGACGGGCAAAAAAAATCAGAAAGGATTATAATATTTTTATTTTTACGTAATATTATTTAGTTGTCAACAACTCGGCCGTTAAATAATTAAATAACGTGTTTGTTATTGTTTGTTTAACTTTTTTTTTCTTTCTTTTTTTTTTTAAGTTTTAATAATAAAATAAAACAAATTTCCATATTTCTTAAACGTGTTATATTTTAATGAATAATAATCAAAGGAAGACCGGAATCGCTAACAAACGCAGTAGAAAGTGGACAAGTTCAACTGTCCAAACATTTAAAAATATCGTTCGAAAATTAAAGTTTAAAACGGAAAGGGTCATATGCCTATAATACATAATAACGAACGCCTACTTGTTAACAGTATTTACTGGAAAAAGGAGATGTTTTTGACATAAAAATAGTATATGACCTCATGCCCATAACCTAGGTCCATGTCTAAGGTCGGGGGATGTTCGGGGGTTCAAATTCCTCCTATCGCCTTTTTTTTTTTTGCATCATTCTTTGACTGTTAGGTATAGGTTATATCAAATTAAAAACAAATTTACTCATGCAAGACTCATGAAGTATAACGTCATTTTCTTCTTCGCCTTTATCTCAGCTATTCGGGGTCAGCCACTCTCGTCCACTCAACGTCCACTTGACCCCATCTACCACTCCGCATACACTGGCTGTCCTTGAGGGTCATCATATCGATCTAAATCCTATCCAACTACATCTTTTTCGGTCTTTCTCTTCCTATTTTTTTTTGTAAAATAATAGTTGTTCTCTTTTTATAATATAACGTATGTTTTTTTCTTTTGTTAATACATATGAGTACTAATTTATAACGTAATTTATTATAACATAATTTATAACTTTATTCATGTTGTTTTCATACAATGAATCTCGCTCTGGTTTTAATTTCTTTTGTGGTTTTTTGAATATTAGTAAACTAAAAAAAAACTGAGGAAAACTGGAAAGTTTACGGCAAAAACGGTTTCATATTTCCGAATTTGTTTATCTGTTTTACTCCGGTTAAATTAATCGTAGTACTCTGCAAGTTTCAAATAACACTTATTATGTATTGGTCTTTTCTAGATATGGGAAGATTTTTAAAACATGAAAGGTTTTTTTTTAACGATTTTTATTTTATGAATTCTTTTGATTGAAAAGTTTGACTGTGGGGCCTTTTACTCTGGGCTTGTCACCATTTTAAATATAACTTATTTTTTTTTATAAAATATTTTTTAAATATGGTTTTAGAAAATTACTAATTTGCGAGTTTGTTTCGTCGGCTTAGAATAAAAGGAATGTATCAACTAAAAACCGATTTTTTAACGTATATTAACTAATTTTTTTAAGTTTTTTTTATCAAACAATTTAATATAGACATTTTGCCTGGTGAATTTTTAAACATTTTTTTTTTCGCCTTTCCTGAATAATTTAAATTTGATTGATGCGAATATCTCTTTTATTGTGAGCTGACGATTTGTGCTTGTTTAATATTGCATACTAATACTAAAAAATTGTATAGGGCATTTATGTAGCCGCGGGTAACGTGTTAAATTATCTAAAAAAGATATTTACTGGGGATTTACACGTGACGAAATACCCTGCACAAAACAGTCGAACAAAACCGGAAATATTAATTCGTTTTAACCGATGATAAGCGTGTGTAGGTAAAGTACCGCGTTTTACAGATGCTTGTAAAACGCGTATTATGGTTCCGTCAAATATACCGTATAAAATATAATACGTATTGTCAATAATACTTACATATTTTTATTACGACAAAAATAAAAGACTAATAAAATATCTTCTAATGTCCTATAACATTTTTTAAGTTGCGTGTTTTTATTTTTTTTTTTATTACAAAACGTTGTAAAACACGACCAAGGTTTCGATACCCTATAATTAATGCTCACTAAATATCAACGAACGAACGATTTTCTAAAAATCAGTAATTATTATTAAAATTACGAACTATAGAGAGTAGTCAATCTAGCGTAAAACACTACGTGATATATTCGTTATTTCGGGGTGTATTAGTTTTTTTCTCGAAATTTTCTCTTTGGAAAATGCAGGCTTCAAACCGTTCTAAAATGTTTCGTTGTCCGCTTTATTTGTCTCCGTTTTCGTGATTGGGGCCGTTAAATACGTTCAACGACAAATATTTAAAAAAGAAAACTTTAATAGGGTGACGTAACATTATATTAAAGCTGCTTTTGTTTCTTATATTTTCCGAAGAGAGAATTCCGAAAAAAAAAAAAAAAAAAAATTTGTATAAGTCAATCTTACGCTCGATTGACCTCCCTATATTTAGTAATGGGATCGTATTAGTTTTGATTTGCTAACGAAAAATGATTCTGAGCGGAATTCGGTTTAACATTTTCGATAAAATTAAAATTGAAAAATTTAATGGTTTTTAACCACACAATAAATATTCTAAGATTCTTATTCACATAAAAAAAAAACAAAACTAAGAAATTGAAAAATTTAAAATAACTTTAAACTGAAAATATCAGAGTATTTTGAAAATCACACGTTTACATGTTTCCGTTTTCTGACATTTTCTCCGGATTTTCCCTATTATTCAGAAAACTATAAAAAAAAAAAATGTCCTTCGACGATCGGAACAAGATTTTTGGTCAAAAAATTATTTACAGACAAGAAAAAGTATCGCACATCACAGTTAAAGCGATGAGTTGATCGCTTCGCCTCAGAATCTAAAAAAAAAGGGACAAACTTAAGGCTAATAATAATATCTAATAATTAAAAACACGAATAAAATCCAGCGCACCGTTTAGTGTCACCGAAATAATATACAATTTTTATAAAAATCAATAGGTACTGACAATCAAATGCCATTTGATTAAGTGTAAAACACTTACTTACGCCGCAGTTTCCAATTGATATGTTAAACGCGTTCGTCCGCTTTATATACGTATTAATACTCAATTTTCGATTTGTTCTGTACAATTAACATTTAATTGTAATGAAATATACTCGGTTGGAATAGAGGCCGGTACCTACTGGCCGCTTGTTTTCGCTTTACACAATCAACCGATCAAAAATTAATTTAATTTAACTTTGCATACATTTACGGTTTACGGATATACATTAGAATATTATAATAAACGAATACGGATATTAGTTAACCATAAATATCGAGTAATACCACAACATCATCATCATATTGTAGTACGTCGATTAAAGAATATTTATAAATCATAACCGTAGACATAAGATAAAATGTATAGATCCGAATGGTTGCGAAGCGACGATGGTCATAAAAACTACCGGCGCGTGCATTAGCGGTTCTATTAAAGGCTTATTCCATAAACGTACAGTAATGTACTTATAGTTTCATACCATTCCTTGGATCGGTGAAACGGTGAAAAAAACCATGAAAAATCGCGTATTTTCCGTTGTCTCTCTAGATTTAACGTTTCATTACACAATATGGAGCGATTGTCATTTCTGGAGGTTGAAAACTGGGAATGGCAAATTGAATGTGATGAGCTGATGTGTAAAATGACTGGAGATAAATCGGACGAGAAAATATCTAAAGGGACTGGAAAAGTGAGACGAACGAACGAGATGAAGTGCAATGAACGAGATGTACGGGACTTTACTAAAATCATGTAAAACAGTTTACGAATAATTTCATATTTGATAACGGTACAGAAATTCGTCCAATACGGATTAACACAGAGTGGATAGGTACTCGACGGTTCATCATCGAAAAAAAAAATCGATGTTCGCAATACTTTTCCGAGATTATTAATTGGATTGTCGAGGTGGGATAGATTTCACGAACGAATAGTTAGATGCTAAAGATGAGATCTATGAAACCAATGATAATTTCCATAAAAAACGGTGAATTTGTTTGAACGAATGAGATTATGGTCCTTGCGAGATCACGTAATTTTTCCAGAATAACCTCCTCGTGGTCTATATTAATTATCTTATGTCTCGTGTTCGTGTAAAGAATATAAAGTCACGCGGAATAATTAATAAGAAATATTAAAACATTAAAGACTTATCGATTTTAATAAGCATCATCGTTATGATGAGACGTTTTGAATATTATGAAATTTTCATTTTTTTTTTTTTTTTCATATGGAATAATTTATCATATAAACTCTCAGGTAGCGTAAAATATTAAAATATATATTTTCATCGTCGAATAATACATAATACATAATCACATAAACGGTAGGTGGAGATAGAGGGAGGGGGTTGGTACCGTACTACACCATGTTAAACAATTTATAAATTAACATTATCGACATCATAAAAAAAAAAATAAAATAAAAAAATTATAACGCAGTCAATTATTTATATCGGGTGTATTATGTGCGGCTAATGGTTTGTTTTTAATTAATTAATTTGGTAGTTTTTGTACAACATTCGTTAAGAGCTTCTTTTTTTTTTTTTTAGTACATAGGTAGGATATATTGTTACCTACATTATAGATTTAAGCGCAACGGAAATTTATTTGATTTTTAACGGATTTACATTAATCTTATAATATTTTTAGTTTTACATCACGTTGATTATTAATTAATTTCGTTATATTATTCGTTTTTAAACATGATATTTAAAGAGTTTACTCAGCTGCGTTTCATTAATTGTCAAAAATACTAAACGACTTATCCGTTTTATTGGAACACGTTCAATTATATTATGATTTAATAAAAACAAATTGGTATTATTTTTTTCTTTTTGTATTATTGTCGAACGAAAATAACAAATAGAAAACCGACCAAAATGTAAAATTAAAAATCTATGATATTATTAATAATTGAATGGTTTTCAAAATGTGAGTACTTTTATTAATTTGTTACAATACAATTTTTTAATAAATTCAAACGTGTTAATTTATGTTTATTTATAAAGTACTTATAATATTTACTATGATGTAACTACCATAACTATGGTTCGTATTTTTAATTTTTTTTTTTTTTACATGTTGCTTTTATACTTTTTAACTAGATTTATTTCCATTTATACTGTAACAAATACAATTTATTCTGCACTATACAGAGTGTAACTGAAGTATTTGACATTTTTACATTTAACTATAATGTAAACATGTCAGATAGCCTTGTTACACCCTGTATACATAAAAATATATTCTGCATTCTACCAGATTAACAGATCATTTTTAAGAGCCTTGATGTCAACTCAACATCTTTCTACATTTCTGAATCTATAATACATAATATTATTCATCGAAATTGATATTTTTTCATTTTATCCGAACTTTTTTTTCATTCGACGATTTCCGGGTTTCTCTCTCGGCTTTTTAGGCCCTTTTGTTATCACTCTGAATGGTTGCTCCGTTTCTTTGTCTTTGATTCCTTTATCTATCTATTCCTTTTCCTTATGCGCGTCCAAACCCCTGCCCTTTGATAAACATTAATATGTCGCTACGGTAATTGTGTTATCTTACGCAGCTATTTGTACAAACAACGCCATTGTTCCCATTTCAACATCATAAACCGTACCGCACATATTGATCTCAATATTTTGTTTTCAAATGCGATTTAGTGGACGTGACAATCATATTTATAGTTGTTTCAGTCCAACTAACGGGTAACATCACATAGAATTGAAATCTTGGCGTTTAGGTAGAAATTATATAGAGTTAATCACAGAGTTCGACATTTAAAGAGAAGAATATTTTACTTTTTCATAAAATATTACTGAACAAAAAATAGCTACAGGCGTTTAGTAAAAAATAAATTTTTTTAAAGGTTAATATAATGACTGTAATTATTATTTTTTTGGTAATATTTCAACTAGACATTAATTTTGAACTGAAATGTCGCTATTTTAATTTTAAATATTGTAATTTTCTTAAGTCGCTCGTTATATGATCGGCGTGTAGATGCAGAATACAGGTATCACGCGTACCCTTAATCCTCTTTCAATTTGTTGATGATCGGCCATAACTCACATACAACAACATAATACACTTTAACGTAGGTCTTATTCTGAACTAACTATGTAACATTTGTTATACAAATCGAGAATTAATAATATAAGTATTATTAATAATTATTCAGTTATGTTCAAGGGCGCCCACTAGGGAGAAGGGGGGGACAACTTTTCGTCTAGCTTTCCAGGAAGTTAAAATAGTTATATCCAAAATCAATAATTCAAAATCACAAAATTCATTATTGCTACAAAGTGTATTGGTATTTATCAATAGATCTTGATCGGTACTTAGTCGTAGCCTTGAAGTTGGTACTGACCACTACAGTCGATAATTTGTGGATATTTTGTGTGGACAGCTGATTTGAGCCGTTTATTCGGATTATGTATGTTAAGTTTAAATAGGAAAAAAATCAAAGAATTAATTGTAGCAGAAAAAGTCGTTGATAAGTTTGTGAAAAATAAAATGAAATTGCAATTTGTGTTCAAATAGTTACTATAAGTGTAAAATGTAATATTACATTAAAATATCTTTACATTTTTTTGAAAATACATATGATACATCAATAAATGTGATTATTAATAAAAATTAAGTCTGTCCCCCCTTCCCTGAATTATCACCTCCGGGCGCTCTTGATCATGTTATTTTATTTTTGTTTTTTACGAAATAATTAACGATTTATAAACTTTTATATTTTTAACTACTAGTAGAAATACATCATCAAAATATAAATCGCTATAAATGTATGCAATATACCATCATCGTGTCTAGACCGTGCAATATAAAATAACTTTTTTTTATGTCGTTTTCCGGTTTTAATCAATTTTGAAATAAAAGAACTAAATACGTATTTACCTTAAATATCACAATTATGAAAATAATACAAATTTAAAAAGATTTTTTAAAGGGTGGGGGGATTATGAGCGTCCTGACCCCTAGTTTTCCACAAAAGCCCTGATATTTTTATTTGAAACTACTATTATTCCCCAGAAATTTTGGGGAAGGAGGGAGGCTGCAGCTCCCATGTAAACATGGTCTTGGATTTGATGCAAATAGAATATTCAAAATCTATCTCGGTGTAGAGTGAATTCGATATAAATCCCTAATTGTTAAAACTATCTATTTAAATTTAATTTACATTCTATATAAAAAAAAAAAAAAACCATATTCGATTTCAGCATAGGTATAATGTTCACATTATATATTTGGTATTTTCAATGTGTAAAAATTACGAGTTAATATTTTTATACTTTTGTTGAACTTTGTAGTTATTATTTTATGAGTTGATTTGATTTAATGATGTTAAAAAAAAGTTATATTAAAACGTGAATATATCTTATATTGTTAGTATTGTTTTAGTAATTTAATTATACGTAATATTTGAAACATAATTAATTTTAATTTTCCTTGTAAAAAAAAAAAAAAAAAAAACAAGTTCTTTATTATTATTAGTATTATTTTTAAATAAGTTAATTTAGTTTAATCGATAAACTGAAAAATACGTTGTAAGTTTTATTTTAATTTAATTTTTTTTTAATGGTCATGACGGTTTTCTATTTATAAAAATATACTTACATATAATTTTATATAATAAATTTCAACTTATTATACACGGAGCCACACAAAAAAACTAAGATAGTAAAAAGCGTTCCTTTTACGAAGCAGTAGCGACAAAAAAAAACAACAGCTTGTTAAATATACCAAATATTCCACTATACCACAGTTATGATAAATTATTTTGAGTGTTGGTGATACATATTTTCGGATTGCAATTGTTTAATTATATTCACATTTTCGTACCATTCTGTTAATTTACCGAAACAATAAATAATCTTTAATATCTTTAGTGCTATTATAATTTTTAAGTAATTTTACTGTTGCACATTTTTGCTAAACGATATCGAAACGAAAGAAAAAAATATAAAAGACAAATTCAAGACCTTAAAACAGTCTAGGTAATCAAATAACTCCGCTATTTTGAATTCGTCCAGTTATCACTATCGAAAACTGGTTAAAACAGCGATTTCGTTATTCAACATTGTATTTTCGAAAAAATCGGATTTATCTGGTAACAAACGTGTTCAATATCGTTATTTTATGGCATTTAACAAAATTATAAATTCAAAAATAATCCCGCAACAATAATATCTACGTCCATACCAAATTATCTATACTCGCGAATTTATATTTTATTCACACGTTTGTTTGATTCGTCAAAAGCAGCGCGTTTCATTTTATCCTCGATAGGAATTTTCTCGTATAGACAAATAATGCGTACCTGTATACATATATATATATATACATATCTTATATTATATTATTTGTCTTAAAAGTCCTTGAAACCATACAGTATAGAACTTTATAAAAACGCCGGAGAAACGGATGACATTTAAAACTTTACAAAATATAAAATGTATCTATTGCGGATACGCAAATGTATATACAATAGTTGTGTATACACACACACACACACGAAGTACGTTTATATTAATGCAACTCTGAATTTTGAAAACAAAATTTTTTATAGTTTTACTTTTATCAATCGACTGTCGTTGAACATTACCTTGTCGAAATTAACTTTTGATACATTTTTTTAAAACTTTTATACATACGTGTGTTATATTTATACATACACATGTATATAAATTATGATTATAATTTTACATTATATATATATGTGGTATTCTTCTAACAGAAGACTTTATTTACAAAAGTTTATTGTTATCTGGCACGCGACATACGATTTGTAAAAACAAGTTAAACTGCAAATCGATCGTAAATTATTGCTGTAAAATAATATTTTAAAAATAAATACAATGTATCGCCCGAAATAATCAAAAGAAATTCGTTACACGTGTTTTTTGTTTATGCCATTTTTAAAACCGTAGATAAGCTTTAACTTGCAATATATTTTCCTATAATGTATATGTGAATGCTAAACGAAAAAAGAAAACAATTTTTTATGACTTGCCCTGGTAAATTTTCATCTAAACCTTGTAATATTATATTTTTCGCAGATGTGTGCGTGTGCGTGAAAATTCAAACCTTTTTCGTAGTTTAAACGGGATTGCTTTGTGCAGCGATTAAAAATAGGCGGTGAAAAAAATGTGTACGTGTTACCTACTTTGAGCGGGTTCACATTTTTCGCCTTTAACGGGTGCGCTTACGAATAACATGACGCATAAAAAAACGAGTTAACGTGTTTAATTACTTACACGAACGCGTCAGCTTATTATTTTAATTAGTACCTGTCATTCTGAAGTATTGGTCGAAATTCAGTAAACAAACCTAAAATATGTTCGCAAGACTTTTTTGTTTTTATTTTGATGACCGATTAAGTCTGTACAAATATTCTCATTCCGTCCGTGTCTCATTCATAGATGATATAAAACGACTAGACATTTTTTTATAAAACCGTGCATAATATTATGTTTATCACATCATAATCCGTGGCATAAACAATTTGCCCACTCGGCATATGGCTGCCATCAATAAGCTTTATACATTAATTACTCGCAGAGTCTTTCGGTCGTCTGGTGGTTTTACATATAATGATATAATGTAACCTGTGTATGCATGTGTAATATATATAATGGACACTATACAGGGTGTTTTAATATAGAAAGACTCGCTGTATATACATATATATATATATTTAATTTTAAAAGCGATGAGAATAATGTAAACACGACGCATGCTTTGTTTACTACAATAGACTTAAAAATAGTAAATCCTCCTGGTGGGACACTATTCGATGTATAATACATCGAATACAGTGAGTATACAGTGTACATATGAACCCTGTATATTATTAAAAGCGCGGAGATTGGAATCCGTCTAATATCCGCGGTAAAAATACATTTCACGTTTTTTTTGCAGTACAATAATATCATTTAAATATTATATTATGTCGAATCAAATTTGTTATATAGGTATACTCAAATAATATTTTTAAGGTTTTTGATTTTAAATTATCGAATACACCGAATAAATTTTTTAGGCACGTTTACCTTATTTTTGCGGTTGAATTATGCGTACATTTAAATTCTGATTTTTGAATTTTTTAATCGCAGTTCAAGACATTATTTTTAACATTTAAATTCTCCGCAACATTTAAGGAGTATGAAAAAGGAGAACCTATATGTTTCAATGCAAATTATACATCAGATAATTTTTTCTGAAAACCTTGACATGTTAACATTTTATCTAAAAGTTTCTGAGTTATTCTACTTTGAACAATAATAATGATTCTATTGAATATATATCCTGAGTAGATACGAGTTGGGTAGTGTTCATTTTGTAATATCAACACGTTTTTATGAGTATACTTGACTAAGTAGTAATTATTAACAAATATTTTATTTTGTATATCTAATAATAATTACCGAATCACAGCCGTTTACAATGTATTCAATCTCTTTAGTATTTAAAGTGGAATGACTGAGAAACTTTTCGTTCAAATTTCGATAATAATCCGTCAACATTTCCAGAAAAATTCCCTGATTCACAGTTTGCGATAAATCATATAGGTTCTATTTTGAAAAATCGAAGTTGGTATCGTTACAAGATTCTCCTTGATTGTTGCGCATAATTCGAAAATTCGAAAATATTATCTTGAACAACACTTACAAATTTTAAAAATCCGAATTTGATGAATGTATATATAATCTAGCCATAAAAATGGTATAAGCGTTCTTAAAAAAACACCCTGTATAATATTATACATATTATATCCTCGAAAACAAAATACACGAGTCAATGTGTGGTTTGTACTGTGCACGGTGTGTTAATTTATAATATTAATTTTTTCATTTTTATATCTTCTCTGGCTTTTATCATAATAACTCTGCGCATTATAATACCAAAACTACTTACCTATACCTACATAATATTATTATTGTCTGTGTAATTAATTTTTTAAATATTTATCATAATATCGACACCTATATACACATACAATATTCTACTATATTACTCCACTATCTTTACGTAAATATCATTTTTTTTTGTTAACATCTAGATTTTTTTTTCAAATTAGGCATGGTTTCCGCGAAACGATCAGGCCAACACCGTGTCGTATGTTGTTATCGTTATTAAAAAAAAAAACCTACAATGCCTTTGGATTTCCGTAAAGATTATATACGCAAAAGTGAGAAGTGTTACATCTTTAATATTTTATGTCATTGTTATTATTGTTAATTTTTTAAAATTATATTTATTACCTTTGAATATTATTTCGAAATATTAATATATTATTTGCTTAGTTACCTACATACTATTGTTTTTGAATATTTTTGTAGTGTTTATAATAATATTTGAGCACGTATCACGTACGGTTTAATATAACAATAATTAATTATTTCGGAATATTAACAACATTTTAATTTATTGAATGACGGACACAAGGCTTACGAAATATAATTATACTACCTAGTGCAGTGTACTTGGTCGTATAATGCAGTAGTGCAGCAGATATATAGATAATGTTACGTGCAATTATGTGAAACTAGAATTCCACAATACCTATTGCGAATTTTCGCCGACAAACAATATTAACGGACGTGTTTGTTTTATTTTGTAAAACTACTAAATTGAAAAAAAAATTAGAAAACAATTTCTTTTTGAAAAAATCATTAAAACATTATGTACTTGATATTATTAATATTTGTATGCTGCGCACCATGTTATTATTATGCAACGCTTACAGTTTGTACCTTTTTGTAAAGGTATTAGGCATTTATTCCAATAATAATAATAAAAAAAAAAGTAAAAACTATTGTTACCTATATAACAACGTATATAATTGCAGCCTATTAATAATACTTATTGCATTAATAAACGTTGTTGGACATGATGCATGTATTCATATGATTGCATATTATAGATTCAATCACTCGAATGAAACAAACACCGCGGATTAATATTTATAATATATTTCCTACATAATATAACGAACAACGCTTGTATAATCTATAATTTATTATAACACATTTTTATTCCTACATATTAAATATAATATATTATATGTGTAATTTTTTAAATTCTTAATAATATTTTCATCTTGTTATTATTGAATATTGTATTATCATAATCAGTGTTGTGTTGTATCTAGATTGGTTTATTCATATATACATTTCTTTTTATCTTATATCTTATCCGGATAAATGAGAAATAACAAGTTATCTGAGCCGTTATCCGAGATGAATAATCGAATTATTTTGAAGATTGTTAATTTTTTTAAATCTTAATTTTATATATTTGTTAGAAATAGTATGATCGAATACTTAGTTTATGTTAATATGGTTTAATAAATATATTATTAAGTTACATCAATCCGCACATAACTATTTTTAATACCTAGATGTGTACCTGATACACTTATTCTTAGCACTTAGTTTTGTGATAGGAAACGAATAGAATTATTATTTTTTCTATTTAGGTAAAATATGTTCGATTATTTATTTTTTTCTAGGTAAATAAATTGTTATCTACATTTCATCTCGGCTTAGATAATTATTTATTTTATCGATTATCTTTTATCTCTTATCTGATGTTAAAATATACATCATTATACAGCACTGATTATAATCATAGGTACCTATTGTGTTTACTTCATCAAAACATAGTAAACGCACGTGCAAAAAGATAATAAACGGTAAGATTATAAACTGCTAAATGGAAGTCCGTTTTAGGACAGTAAGTAATTCCTGAAAAATCAAAGGGTGTGTGTCTACTGGAAATTTCACAGGTTTTAGAGGATTTCACGTTGTAATACAATTTAAAATTTAAAAATAGAATTCTAATGCTCTACTCTAGGACATAGGTACTTTTACACCACTTGTAAAAGACCACTGTTGTACTTAACAAATTGAAACAAATGTTAATATTATGTTAAATGGTAGATCATATTGCAACAAAAAAACATATTAACCGGTTGATTTTTTCGGAAACCTTTTGAAATTAAAAATTCAAGTGAGCACTTGGAATAGAAATTGATACTACATTTAAAATGATTGCATATACCTGTGAATTATATATTACATGAAGATTGACTGTCTAAAACCGATATAAAGGATATCGCCATTCTACTTGTATTGTCAGTTATTAAAAACATTTTTAGAAAAACTTTCGGGTATCGAGAAAAATCGACAATATGAATAAATCTCGGGCCTTTTTTTTTTTAGTATTTTTACCCTAAACAGTTTTCACATACTATAAATGTTACTCAAACAAGATTTTCGAGCATCATTTATACCTACTATACGACGGTTAATTGAGCTAATATACGAGTAATATGATATATTGGTTGAGTATTGAGTTACATCAATGGACAGCCAAATTCGAGGCGTTGTTGATTTTATTCTACTCTACACCTTTCAAAGTGTATTGAGTGCCGTCCCGCGCTACGTTCTATATTCTCAGTGTCGTGCGAAATATAATAATATTAATATTTTATAAAGGGGAAAAGAGCTTAATTGAAAGGCGTAGGCGTATTATATTGACGCGAGTAAACATTATATGATTTTGGGGCGGACGTGTGAAGAGCGCCCCGAAAACTGACACGTTCGGGTAACACACGCGTGTACAATGTTATATTATTACGTCATTTTTGAATATTATTAAATCGTAAGACGATGATATTAAAATGAGCGATTTGACAAGTATTATAATATAAATTATTTCACGAGGTCAAAGAGATCTATATGATATCAAGTAGGCAATGGAATATTATTAAGCGCAAAATTGAAATCGATAGAATACACATGGGTGGAAAAAATATAAAATTACTAGCTGGACGGCAGCGAGTTAAATTAATGAAAAATCGAGCGTACTTACGGAATATAATATTATCGCCGTGTTTTCAAACAAAATATAATTTACTTTAATAGATATCACGTTTTGTCGACCAACTAATAGGTCACTAATGGGCCACTATAATAGGTCTTCGATAAGGTACATTTGTATGTACTTTGAGGGAAAAGGCCTCGTGTTGGGACAAAGACTGTGTATAAGAGATTCTGAGAGAGTCCTATATTATAGTAAATTAGATGGAAACGATACCAGATAGTGATAGGTAATGGCGGCAAAAAATCTTGACGAGTATAGCTGTGCCTGGAGAAGAAAAGAAAAATACCGCGATTTTAGGACGGTAATTAAGGACGAGAATCATTTTTATACTTTTTACATTCGAAATTTTCTTAGGTTTCAATACTGCAGTCGTTATTTTTGTGTGGGAATAGAAAACGTGTAATAATGACATAAAATATTATGCTATCGTGTTGTAATTTAAAAATACCATTTCGTTATTTCAGTATCTAATTTTAATTTGTAAGTATTTCGATCTCATTGATTATTTTGGCAGGGTCGCGCATTAAAGATTACTTTATTTAGATACAAATATTAGGTACCTACTTAAATTTACATAGTTATTTTTAATTTGTAATCTACAAAATATTCAATTTAGACGTTTAATAACCATTAGTCATAATTAATTTAGTTTATTTATTTGCCTGACGATTTTAATAACAATGTGCTTATACAATGGTCTATAAGTTAAAGTATTCTATTAACTACAGGTTCAGCTAGTTTGTAATGATATATTAACTTTTCTACGATTTCGACTTTTTACGAATAATTCTAGAATAAAATATAAATTTAAAAAAATTGTCGTTTTCTCAAGCGAAACCACATGTGTAAAAATTATACCTCAGAAATAGACTGCAGTAGTTTGAGAGAGTGCGAAAACACGTGTAAATAATAATAAACTATAAATAAAATGACTGGATAAGAAAGTATAATACTTATATTGAGCAAATAATCGTCTAGAATGATAATTTACCTCGGATGACCGTTTTATTTATCCACCTTCTATAATCGAGGTACATATAATGCACAACTCATATTGTTGGTAGTTGTCGGCATTTTGGACTGTTTCCAGAGATTTGCGTCGTTTGATGAGAGAGTTTTCACTCATCACTCGTCTGTGGCCGCGGTCGTATATCACACAACGGATATCTCATTCCAGACCCGAAACCGCGGGTGGGGGACAGAGAAGGGGAATTTTCCCTCCTCCCTGGACCAAATAATCGTTGTCTCTTCTAAAAATGACCGCTGTCGTCACGTAGTTGACAAAAATTGTATGATGTGATGTTTTTACGGCTGTTGGTATATGTAAAAATAAAATTAAAAACAACTATTACTAATATTGGATTGTTTTTCTTTTAATGTATCCCTTCCTCAAACTTTGTCTATTTTAACTTTTCCCGAATAGTTAAATTGTACTGTGTGGCGGAGGAGGGGATGGCATTGAATTTATAATAAATTCTATACTCCAGTTTACAAAATTATGTGTCTGTAGGTTACTGCGGAGCGGTCTCGTGAAATGTCCATGTTATTGGCAATGTGGTACCAATAATACATTTTTTTTTTTCAGAAAATGTTATATATAGAGATCACAAAGTTCATAAGTTCATTGTAATTTATAACAATCGTCAAAAAATATAAATATTTTGATATTTTACCGCATAAAACTATATTATGTTTGCTCCATTTTTTACTTCGTTTAGGTTACCTACTGAACTCTGTAGGCTTTTTGATCTCGAGCACCTTTAGTCCCAGTCATCATATTTTCTTGAACATATAGTCTTGAACGTCTGCAGTCATAATTCGCGGGACTTTTAAAAACACGCAGTTTGTAACACTGTAGAGCATACAGAAGAGAATGCGAAACATAAAAGTGAAACTATTAATCAGCTGTGATCGGATTGTTTTGCCTCACGTTCAGCACGATGTTATTATTTCTTAGGATATTTCCGATTAGGTAGCATACGGACGTAGGAAGTGGTTGGTAACTTTTTTCGGCCTTTCTATTGTGCGGAATAATCGTATTTTGCGGTAAACACTGCGATATTTTATCCACACGCATTTACTATACGAATAGCAATAACAACGCACGAAAAACTGCCGTTAGCTCGAGTACGCTATAAATATTGTGTATCCGTGTACATGCGATGACACAAGTTAAGATATATAATACAACAACAATGACAAATAATATAAAGTATAAGACGTGATAGTGAAAAAAATATTTTAAATGAACACAAATTCACTAATTGTTTCTATATCGGGATGAGGTCAGTTTTGACCACGTACTCCTGATAAGAAAAAAACATTGATAATATGATTAAATCGATAATACTGAAATTATAATGTACTATTATAGAGAACACTGATATATTAATACACTAATTTATCATCGAACAAGAAATGTATACGTACACTGTACCTATTTTTATTTTTTTTTTAAATAAACTTGCCTATTACTCTTTGTTTTTTTTCAATAAAGATTTTTTTTTTTTGATTCAACGTACTCATTCGACTAAAGCTAAATTATTGATCACTAAGTGCCAGCCAGTCAAATCAAAATTCAAAGGTTCGATCCGAAAATTACATTTAGGGGAATCCGGGGAAAGACGAGAAATTTAATTTTTAGCTCTTTGTACTATGCTTTATTTTTAAAAAAATGTTTAATTTACATATTAAATGAAACCTAATTTTCCTAAAATTTGAAAAAAATTATATTATTTTATTGATAAAAATGATATATTGTAATTATCACCTTGTCCTAGAATCTAGGGCGCTGGATGTTTGATAATATGTTACACGCTTGTAAACTTCTCGAATGCGACTATAATATTATGCATTGATTATTATGGAGATACATACATATTTCAATGTGTTATAGACAAGGAGTTTACATGTTCGTTATAAAAGTCAAGGACGTGGACATATGTAAGTACTTACACATTTGACACTAAAACGAAAACACCCGATGGCGGTAACACTAAAGCGATCATCATTAACTACACGTTCGACTCGTTTAATAAGGTCATTGTTGAAAAATGAAAAGTAAATATTGCGGTTCATTTATTTTGAAAATATCGTGTGCTTGTGAATTTCATGACCGATGACGACGAACCGTAATTCGAGTGCAGTGTTTAATAACACGGAGGTGTTGGTCGTGTTCTCCGTGTTTTTGGTGAGAAGAAAGAAAAATATCTAGTCAATTTGATGAACCGGGTAATAGATTATTTTTTTTTCCCCAGACGCCATTTCGCGCTTGTAAACCCTTTCGATTTCACTAAAGAGGTAATATTGAGTTTTTAAATTTTTTTAATCGAACTACTGTTAGGGGAAGTGTGTGTATGGGGAGGGGGAAGGGGTAACCGCTACCGATTACTTCATATTGATTTTACGCCGACGATATTATAATATTATTTCATGTCGGAGATTGACGTTAGAATTTCAACGGATTACGCGCCGAAAATTAATTAATAATACAGCTACAGTTTGTCGGGAAGGCATATTTTCCTGAAAAAAGAGAAGCGAGAGACGAGCAACACGTTTATTACGTCATGTAAGAGAGCTGATAATGTCACACCACCATATATTATAAAACGCCGTTTTGTCGTGTACACCATACCTATATACAGATATATAAAAAACAACTAGATAGTCGACTGTATACTATGATAAGAGTCCAATAAGAGGCGCGAGAAATATTGTATCGATAACCCATCAACAATTTGTGATTAAATTCGAATACTATATTAATATTCATATTATCGTATATTTCATCGCATAAACAAATATTCCATGAGTCAGACAATACGGTTTAGTCTTCGAGTATACGGTTGCCAAGTTTCAGAGACGTGCCTATAGTTCTTATCTACGTATACTTGTTTTTGCGGTAGTATTTGCGGTGTTAGCGATACAAGTGATAATATTATGACTTTTTCTTTAGCCTATATTCGGTTTCTTGTTAATATACTTAATCGTATCCGACCTGATGTTTACACTGTGCTTTCACTCAGGAACGTATAAAAAGGGGTCCAGGGATGACATTGGCCTCCGGGCACGACATTTAAGAGGCTGCTGTAACCGATTAAACGTGGTAAAACAGTAGTTTTCCTATAAAAATATCAACCTCGTTCCACAATAGACACTCGCTCAGCAGGGCTTAAAATCAAGTGTTTTAGAGACCAAAGTGTACAGTACAAAATGTAAAGTTTGCGGCTCGAAATTCTAGGCGTTAAAAAAAATGTGATATTATGGAAAACGGCGCTAAAAAAATAGTGCCCTAGGGTGCTAAAAAAGTAAATACGTCTTTGCGCTCGTTATGATAACGTATAATCACTTTGCGCTACTTCCATATTTGTATTTCGTCTCTTGTTTATCTGCGGACTCGCAATATTTATTGAGACATTCTTAATATTTATTGTTGTCATCACAATAATATACGCGCGAAACGGTTGTTCTCATCCGTGTCTGAAACCGCGCCGCCGTATCGATCTGTCGGCCCAAATGGGGAGGAACGGCGGCGGCGGCGGCGGTGGCGGCGGTCGAGACGATGACTCTGCTGCCGCTACCGAAGTATTTGTACTTTGCCGGAAGCTGCGGGCAGGAGTATCATACGAACCCTTTGGTGCAGACGTCTTGTGCGGCTGCCGACCGAGTGACGCGCGGTTACTCTTTGAGAGTATTTGACATCGTCGCTATATCGAGAGCTGTCGCGTCCGCGGTCTCGTGACAATAGGAAAACTAATCCTAGTGCCGGCGCCACAACAGTGATATCGGTCTCATCGATCAAACAACCGCGTGACGAGGAGCGAACTCTGTATTATACAGGGTGGCGACGAGACAATCGACAATACGACGACACCGCGGTTTTCCGCGATTTCGTACGCGCGTCTTCAATGGAGTTACCGGAAGGCAAGTCTACTTTTCGAAAATCGGCCAGACGGAGGAGACGGAAACAAGACAAGCCCGCATTTCAACATTTTTCAACAGAATGAAACGATCATTGAACATGTATTTATTTGATGTTTAAACGTCCCGAGGGGCATTGGTTGAATGCTTACATAAAGAAAGTGTATATGAAAAATAATTGATTAAACAGATACAGATAAGTCTAGACCAGTGTTTTCCAATCTTCTTTTACTCAACGCCTCTTTTCGATTGTAAAAAAACTCTTACCGCCTACTCCCCGAAAAATTAAAACAAAATTACAGTTTAGTTTTTATAATCAGCCATTTTAATAAAAGTAAAAAATAAATGTTTTCTTCACATTTTAAGCTCGGACATTTAATTATAATTACGAATAAGTATAACTAACGTACGTGTACACTAAATTATATAGCTTAATGTTGATCAATGCAAGTATAAAATATTGTCAGAAATATCCGTTAAAATAGGTTTAACGACAATGAACTCGTTCAACAACATCGTAATTGAACGATGTGATTCCGCTATTTAGAGGTTTCACTGTATAAATATATATATACACGTATTATATTATAAAACTTAACTTATATAAATAAATTTATGGATCAGACAAGTCCATGTTACAATTTTCTCCGTTGACCAATTTGCATTATTGTCGCACCAACTCATGTAGCATTGTTTTATTTGAAATTATCAAAAAGTAATTTTCTAAAAAAATAATGGACTCTTTTTATTATTACGATGAGCCTCACTGAGTCCTATAATGGGGGTAACATTCGAAAACCGGTCGGTAGGTAGGTCGATAAAGTGTACGGCGAATCTGTTGTGCTATTCCTGAAGTGTGATTAAAATGATTAAGTAGTTAATTGTATAAATATATTCATTTTTGTTTTTGAGCGAGTTTTCATATTTTACATACTTCGAGCGGAGCTTTATTGAGAATCGTATTTCGTTTTCAGTGATAATTTCAACTGTCACATTCAACATTTAAACTAAAGTGACTTTTATAACACCGTGATACGAAGTGTGATATGTTTTGACGAACGAAAATATAAAATATCGTCGGGAAACACGTTATAAAAGAAGAAAAAAAATATATTAAAAGACCGAAACGTTTAAAAGCGCAGTACTTACAGTATATGCGTTCCTCCGGGTAGACGTTATTGAAATCTCTACGAGTTCGAATTCCTTACAATAGAATATAGATAACCGAACAGAAATCTTCCGGAAATACCGATTTACCCTCCCCGGATCGGTGACGCGTATATTCGATTTTACCGACACCAACGTATATGTTAGTGATAATATAATAATAGCCTGAACATTTCCTGAATGATATCCGAAATTCAAAGTATCCGTAGAGAAATTAAAATTTAAACATTTGGTTTCTAAATGCCGTCCGCTTACATTCATAATTCCAGATCTCCATGCTATAGATTTCGTGCGAGGTCATTTTGTATCGTCATTGTCGAAAATAGAAACTGCAGTCTCCTTTTACTGTGCATGTTATGAATCTATTTTTTTTTTTTATATACTCATAGACACTTCTAGCGACTTCTGCAGGAGCTCTACAAACTCGGGAACTATAGAGTTGTTGTACAGGCGGATTGAAGTGATAAACGTTAGGATAGATTTCAATACGAAATGTTATTACGAGATGTTATTTAAGGTTTGCTAATCCCTAGAGAGCCCTCTCCAATAAGACTAGGGTATGACATATTTTGAATACTGTCACATTTATCGGCAAGCAAATCTCCCAACTCCAAACTCGACATTTGTTACGCTAAAATTATGCATATTAATTATGTTATTCGCGGTATTTCACGGGATACGCCGGGATTTAAACATTCCTTGCATACATCACAAGACGTTTGGGCGGAAAATTTTGGGGTTCTAGTGACGGAGCTTCACTACTCACGAGTGTTTTAAAAAAAAAAATGGCACAAGTGTATAAGTTCTAGGGGAAATCGCGTCAAAACGAGAAACGTAATATATACATACACACACACATCGTTATAGTAAACCCGTAATAAATAGGTATACGTCATTCCAACGAAATCCGTTCAAAATCTAAAAGTCCGAGACTTAGGTTCCTATAATGTATTATGCCTCGGCCGCGATGAGGGTTTTATTGAAATTTAAGTATACTTACACTATCCGGTTTTCCAGGATATCTAAAATTTCTCCCCGGAGACGAACGACGACGATGGAGCGGTCGATTTCGCCGATGTACCTACCTACCTACCTATACCGTATAAATTATATTAATGATTTTATCTAACGCGCGTTCCCTGTGTATAAAATAATATAATCTAGTACACGTCAAAATGATTATTATTAAATACATACGGTTCGTATATTTAATATAGACATGTACGAAATACGCAATTCTCGTGATACGAGATATTAAAAATGTTCGAAACAATAGATTTATCGTATATATATATATATATATATATATGTCGTAGGCCATATGGAAAATTAGTCTTTTTTAGCGAAAAGACTAGGCTCTTTGCAATGAAAAAAATCACATGTAACAATAAGTAAATATTTTACATATTTGTATTTTTTGTTAGCAATGTAAAATAAAGCTAGTACTACAATAGTCAACAATTTTAATGTAATCTAAACTCCACTGATACTTGCCATTGCCATTGATACACAGATTATAAAATAAATATAACACTACATAATAAGTACCATACTTATTCAGATTATTATCAGTTCACATATTATAATGATCCCATTTATCTTGTTTTTTGTAAAAATAATAAAATACCCTTAAAATAAAATACGTAAAACAATTACTGTACTTTACAGTAATGATTATAGTTCTTAAAACGACCAACTGCCGTATATTATGCAATGAGCCTGAAATACCGTAAGCGTTTTGGAAAAATAATAAGTAGTTCGTAAACGGGCAAAGAGAATAGGCTTTTCGCAAAAAGACTAATTTTCCATATGGCCTACGGCACACACACATATATATTATAAAAATTTAAACTGGAGACCCGACGTATAATATTAATCCGGCGGTGGCGGTTACCGCGGAAAAATGGACGACCGCGGATTAATAGAGAGACCTGTTCGTTGCGGGATTCTCTCTCGTTCTATAGAAAAACGGGGGGGGAAAAAAAAAAAAAGAGCCCGAAACGTCCCCCTCTTTCACAGGGGATACCGGTAATCGAGTAAACCTATGCGCCCGCTGTTATATATTACGGCGGGGTCGAGGGTTAAAGTGGGCGGGGGCGCGATGGAACGCAATTCCTCTGCCCCAGACTGCGATTAAAAAAAAACGTAAAAGTCTTCGAAATATACGCACGGCTGGTATCGCTGAGACTTTATATTATTATCATTTGTACATCGAATTTGAATTTTAGTTACGACACATTTCCCGTATGACATACGTAGAGGTCTTGTAGGGAAATGTTCACGTGCAGTGAAGTCCTAAAATATAATTTCGGGCCTGCCGGTGTTTAGGCGTTAAGACAACCGCGGTTATCGCACGTGTTATGCAAGTCCTAAATTCGAAAATATAATTCATGTTTTTGTTATAATGATATATTGTCGTGAAAAAAAAGTAATGATAGTTTTCTGGTCATTTATAGGCATTTTTCGAGGAATGTTAGTTTTTGTTCATTTTCATGTGCACACAATTATTTGACGAAAACCGTACAAATTACGGAATTTCAAAACATGTTTAACCGAACTTCGTTCAAAATCGTATTTCGTCAGAACTGATTTATCGTTGCGTACACAGACATAAATTAAATAACTCTAGACATCCTACATTTTCAACTTCTCACCTAGAAAAGTAGCTCAACCATCAGCAGTAATCAGTTCTTTTTTTTTTTTTTAATTTTATTACACGATTTCTGGTATATTATCGTTTAACTATTATTACCTATCAAAAGAACCAACCAGATGGGTGAAAATATTTTTTTTTGATGTCTGTATATTCCGGATTCCGGAGTCAGCAAATCGCAGCCTGTGTCCATTATGAAAAATTAGTAGCGTCGTTCCTTTAAAATGGTTTTTAGAAAGTTACAGGTACTCTGGGGGTAACCCTGATCAAATCACAGCGCTGGATTCATAAAAATACCAACGATTTAAAATTGTTTTCCCTTAATATATTATTATAATAATTTTGCACGTTATAATAAATCGCGTCGCGTTATATTTTAATCCGTTGGCGGTTGCGAAGTTTACGAAAGGATTAAGGACTAGGAAAAACGAAACAAAAAAAAAATTAAAAAAATCACAAAACCGGCAGAGTATATAATAATAAGTAATATTTCATTGGGTATATATATATTATGTATAAGTATCCCGTAAATACGTGTACATCACGCGCGGATGAGATTTTGGCAGAGATAATAATAAACTACGATGAAAATTGATGTTAGGCGAAAAGTCAGGAACAGCAAAAAAAAAAAAAAATAAATAAAAAAAAAAACGAAAATGAAAAATTACGAGTATACCTGTATAATACATAAATTATATTTTATAATGTAATGGGAGCAGTGTACAAAGTCAGTGTACAAGGTGATTTTTTTAAGCACGCTCACCTAATTTGTATGGTTAAATTATGCATGAATTAAAACACTGATTTTCAAAATTTTTAAGTGTAGAGAAACACGCCCGAGCACTTAGATTTTTTCAAAACATTTATGGAGTATGCTGTGGCGAACTTTGGTTTTTCAAACGAGACCTTTTTTTCTTTTCGATAATTCTTCCACCCAACAGCAACAGAAACAACACTATACGATTACTGGAATCATCCACCTGGACTTTCCGTTAGTAAAAGCTCGGGGCCCCGGGTTCGGCAAACCCGTAGAATCATATGCCTTCCGAGGCGCTTCAAGGTTAAAATTTGAAGACCAGTATAGTAAGGCCACTTCATTGTTATCACTCTCATATAATACTACTAAATTATTGTCAAATAACGTGCAAACATTTGAAACTAAATAATAAACACGGTCCAACGATACTATAGAAACTAATGTTTATTTTGTCGAGCATGCGATTACATAATATTATTTCGGCCTAATAAATAAATTATCTATTTCTTTGTTTCTTACTGTGTAGGCATCGCGCGTGTTTATTGTATTGTTGTAAAATGAGATAAGATCTTACGTAAAAACTTTACGTAAAATCCCCGGGTTTTCGCCATGCACCGCTTTGTTCGCAAATCGTTATTAATAATAATTTAGCGTTTTCAACAGTTAGGCAATTTAGTTTAGAACAATATTGTTTGAAATCGCGTTGATTTGAAAGTCTGACGATAAACACGGTGGCGGTTAAAAGGGGGAGGGCGATAGGCGGGGGTGGGGAATGGTCGGCATGGGGAACGCTCTCCCCCCGCCTACCCACGAACGACGCGGATAATCGCCAGCGGATAATCACACCTCGGATTCGGAAATAATAACACTGTTGTGGCGTCGCCCGCGGTAGCTGATAACAGCCGAGAGGCGAAAGGCATTTCCTTTTATCGTTTCGGTCACACTCTCGTTACACGGGGCTTTCTGTAACGTGTAATGTTACGGCGGTAACACGCTGAACGCGACCGGACCGCGTTCCCGGCATTACGAGAACGCATAACTCGTACACAGTCACGACATTATTTTAATCCCCGGGCGGCGGCGGCGGCGGCGGCACCGTCAAACGTAGACGGGCGCCAGAAATTGTGCGTGCGTACGTTTGTGTGCGTGTGCGTGCGCGCGTGTGTGCGAGCCGCAGTCTTCGTGCCTCGCGGCCGTGCACATGTGCAAATATACGGGACCGCGGACGCCGGCACCGGCGCCGTCCGTCCGCGCGGCCGTGCAGCGGAACGCGCGTACCGTTCAGGTTCGCAAAGACGCCCGTCGTTTCCCGCGGCCGCGCCGGAAAACACGCCGGGAAACCGCATTTTGCCGCCCGGTTACCCCCGCACGACCGGGCGGCGGCGTTTTGGCGATCCGGCAAACGGTTCGCCGTCTCTTGTCGCCGCGTGGTGCACGCACGGTGACCTGCCTGCCGCAGTGACCGAGACCGGTGAACGTTTATAGTTAATTTTTTTCTCGGTACGGACTCCGGCGACCCGGTTGTCGAAAAGCGCGGTCGGACGATCGTTGCGAATCGAATATCGCCGATGTTTGTCCGCGGTGTCGTACTGCCAAGCGCGCGGTGACCGGGGGACCGCGTCGCCGAAACACGTCCGTTACGGCGGTCGTCGCGGCGTCGTACGCGACGGTACTGTACGGGGGGGGAGCGCACCGGTCATCGCGTCTCCCGGCCGCCGCCGCCGCCGCCGCCGCCGAGTGAGGTTAATAATTTTCGAGTAGTCCCCGCGAGTGGACGGCGCGGCGGCGGCGGCGGCGGCCGACAACTATTACGACACTATTATTATAATAGTCGTGGCGGTGCCGCCGCCCGCGTGTCGTCCCGACGGCCGTCGAAAGTACGCCCCGGCGCGCGGGCGGACCGCCTCCTAGCCGCGGCGTACGCCGCGGCAGCCGTCCGTAACCGCGCGACCGGCGTCTATATTTAAAACGGCACGCGAGCGTCGGCGGCGGCCGTCTCTAACTCCGTTAACTCGCGGTCTCTTTTTCTCTCTCTCTCTCTCTCTCTCGCGCGCGCACACGCACTCGCGCCCGCGCCCGCACACAATCTCACCGCGACGACGACATTATTTTCATTGTCATTGTATTATTATTATTATTATTATTATCGCGTATAGCGTTTAATATGGGGTGTAGCAGGTGTACTACCATGCACCGGTGTAGTGTTTATGACACGAGGGCGCCGCCGCCGTATCATTATTACTGCGATCCGCGGTCGTCAACCCTCCTCGCCGCCGCCGTCGCCCGACGTTTTTTACCGTGCGCGCTTTACCGGCCTCCCGTCATAAATTTACGTTCGCACCCGGTAGCCGCCTGCCCCCGCGGGCAACGCCCAACAATATTATTATACTAATAATCGAGTTTTTGTTTTGTTTTGTTTTTTTTGTTTTTTTTTGACTAGCGTTACGTGGGAATATACGTGAAACATAATATTTTACGTTCACATTATACACGCGCGGGGCGTCGAGTCGTACAAAACACATAATGCTTAACGCATAAAACGAATAAACATAACTACGGGTAATACACGATTAATTTTACTATTTTAAATCTTTATCTGACGCTTTTTCGTACAATCGTTTTTAATTTTTTTAAACGTATTCCGTGTGTTTTTCGGAAATCCGAGGGGCCAACAGGGGCTGACGGGTTAACGGGGGCAGTTAATTCTTGTTTTTGCGGTGTGATTTTTTCATTTATTTGATCCAACGAAGAGTAAAATTGAATGTTTTTTTTGGGGGGTTATTTTCATTCTACCGTTTTGTAACGAATGTAGTACTCTACTCGTATATATACAATATTAACATTATTTTTTTCGTATTCCGTGCCCTACACCTCCATTCGCCGCTCTTAACACGTAAAAAATAGGTACCTCACTCGCTTTATTTTCTACACAAAATTTAAAAAAAAAAGATCTGATACTGCTGATTGGGTACGCCATAGGCGGAAAGTTTAAAAAATTAGGGCGCATAGACTGATTTATATCTGTAAGCAATGATAAATGGTTGCTAACGAAATTCGATTTCGAGCAAAGAGTTCAATTGTATAGGTTTTTAAATGCCTTTACGATTTTCTTTCAAATTTGATCTGAAAATTCTTTAAAAAAAAACTGGCCCAAAAAAGTCGAGTGAAATCTCGGCTTTTTTTTTTGACTACATGTTAATCTTGTAATAAACTTCGTCTTAAATTTTTCAAGCATTTCTATTTGATCGAACAATTTTATTCATATAGTACTTACATAAGGAAAAAAAATCGGGAAAATGTAAAATATCTATAAATAGCTTAAAAATCACCAGAATAATTTGAAAACTATCACCACTTCTAGAAAAGTCTAGAATATTTATACTTTCAAATTTCTGGTTACAAATTACAATATTTTTAAACTGATTTATAACAAAAAACTAAATATCGAAAATAACATAACCATTAATACCAGTAACTTTCCTGTATTTTTTACGTTTTACATATTTTTCCCAATTATTTTGAAAATTGATTGGATCAAATCATTCATTCCTATTAATCAACCGGATTCGAAATATAATAAAAAAAGGTCTCTAGTCATTTTTGGATTCGAGCAATGTTTATGGAAGAACAAATTTTTCGCTTACGCTCGGAATCTAAAAAAAAAAAAAACTGATACTGCTAATGAGTGTGTAACTGTTTTAAGAGGGATTACAACATCCCTAAAAGAAGTTATATAGAATAATTTAATTTCTATCTGTATGCAATGATTGACACGATTCTTAGCCGGGTTATCTATTATTAGTAGTATTTAATCAATAAAAATTATACGAAAAATGCCTATTTTTTTCCTTGCATTTATCAAGAAGTAACAAGACGAAATGACCACTTCGACGCAGCATAAATTAGATCGAAAATTTGACGAAAAAGTTCCCGTTAAGTTTTTGATCAGAGCAAAATGTCTGATACTAAAGTTGTTTACAGACGGGAAAAAATAATTGAATCTAAAATATTGTATAACATCAATTTCGGTTTTATCGGTACCAAGTGGGTTTTATTTTTTTATATATTTTTGAATTGTTTTTCTTTTGTGTTTGTCTGCAAGACGGATACAAATATTTCGCACCGCCATCCATCGACTATAATATTTGTTGTCTGCGACTGTTTATGAATGAAATTTCGTTTCATTATAGGCATAGTTATTAATCGGATTTAACATTTAATCGTTATTTTTTTGGCTGAATACGAATATCCTGTTTATAGGTGCAAAAGCATATTATATGTATACGAGGGTAGTTTGGTTTCGGTTCGTAAAACACGCAGTAAATATCGATTATAATTATTTTCATAAAAAGCGCGTATTTTTACAACTGGTCGTAGCTTATATTAATCAATTATTATTTTACGTGCTAGTGGTTAAGGACACAAATAATAATAGTAAAGAAAACCACGCACAAACAAAACAACAATGAACTATTTAAAAAAAAAAATATATATTATAATAGTAGTACAAACATTTTTTTTTTTTAATGTTATTTTCGTAAAAGTTTATGAATGGTTTACACATGTTTTATGTATTTCAGCTATGCAAAAAAAAAAAAAACACAGAAACGCGACAACGTGTATAAGTACCGAAATATTAATAAAATTATAAAAATAGCGTGAAAAAAAAACCGAATAGGTAACTAAAGTGTTGTTAATAACTCTACTCTACTAGTGTCAGGTTGTATTACTATGAACTTATATACTTAGCGAATATAGTAAACTTAACGGAGTCAATTTGTTCGCCGAATAACTTTTAACTTTAATCCAATTATTTCGATATAATATTATAAACGATTAAAATACGGATTACGAAGGAATTAATATTTATTCTCCCCCCCCCCTCTTAAATGATGAACTGAAGTGAATCGCATTAGTGTTGCGATGTAATCCCGTCATCTTTGTCACCGCCCGAAATTCGATTTTGAATAATAATTATTATACACAATATCCTCGCAACAAGCATAGCATAGCCGTAACCAGTGATAAACACTGCCAGGGTATGATTAACCAATAGTTTGAACAAGCTCCAGTCTATGGCGTCGTTAAATGAGGGGGGGGGTGTGCAAGAAAACGATTTTTTTAAAATTTGATTTCTTTCCGAAGACTTGGTGGGTAATGAGTAAAAAAAAAAAAAAAACTAACCTGTTAGCCTAGAAGCGCGCCTTTTAGGTAAATCCGGCCCTGGATGCTGCACAATAGTTGATACTGTCGGGAACAGTCAGAACTGTCAAACACAAACTATCGAATGGTACGAATAGTACTAGAATAGTAATAGATTTATGGATGACCGAATAGTTTATCAACGGTTGAATAGTTTTTCCCTACCGAATAGTTGGTTAATCAACAACTGTCGACCAGTACATAGATAGTGACTATTCCAAACAAATTTCGTACCGTATAAGTAGACTACTACTCAAATTGGGGTATAGGCCGGAGTAAAAAATTGGAAAAATATATATAAGATATAAGGTAGTTTATAGTTTGATGATATACCTAAAGCATCGATGTATATCATATTATAATCAAAAAACGATTCTGATCGGAGCTCGGTGAACCGATAAGGTTTTAGTCATGTTTTATACTATGCGTTGTCATTTGTATTGTCAGTTGTCGTCGTCGTTGTCAGTATCTGGTGTACAATGGGAACAATTTGAAGTAATTAGAATTTTAATAAAATGTTCCAAGTAAAGTACCGCCGCGCTGGCCGGAAATTATGAATATTCTAAGGTGTTGCACGTGAAAAATGATCGAAGTGTTTGGACTAATTAAAAATGGATTTTACGGAGGGGAAAAACACTACACACCTTAACTAAATCACTGATTATACAATGAACAAATGGCTGATACAATGTTAATATTTGGCTACAACCCGCGCGACAAAGCCGCGATGGAGCGCCAAAGTTGATGCCACTGATTCTCGCGCAAACGACTCTAGCGCTCCGTAACGGCTGCGTCCTACAGGCTATATGCAAATATCCCTATACCGTGGGCTATATTGTATAATAAACGGTGAAACTAATAAGTAACTCCTACAACTCCTTTGCTACACTCGGAATTTAAAAAAAATAGTAGATGATCAGAGCCCGATGACGTAACCCCACCCCGAGAAGCGTATAATATTTAAATTTCCTTCTTTGAAACGAGCCACAAACGCAATCGAAATCATCCGATTGCATACGATATAAATATCGATAATATGACATTTGGATTTATGTTGGATTCCTACTAAACAATCCATCCGCATGGCGCACAACGTCATACCTAACTATAATCGGAAAATTACATTTGAACATTTTGATTGTTTCGAGTAGGAAACATTAAAAGGATATCATAGGTACTTGCATGTGCTGTTCGTTTTAATACTGAAGTGAATTGACCCGATATAAAAACTTAAAAATGAGAACATTATCCGTGTCGTGTTTTTTCGTTTTTTCGTTATTTACATTTTTAAGCGATATTTTTAAGCATTTATAAATCGCGATATTTCGTACACACTATACACTCGTATCTCATTTAAAAATTAAAATTACCATAAAGAAAAATAATCGACATCGCGACACGGATTATGTTTTTATCTGTAAGTTCGATATTCGGTCGGTTCGTTCTAAAACTTAAACTTGAACTAATTCACTTGTCCCCGTTGATCGAAAATTCGTTTTGTCGCGCGGTTGAGACAGCACTCGCTGCCGGGACGGTGATCCCTTAATACGCCGCCACCGCTGTTTCTATACGTAACGTACAGAAAAAAATAACACAAAAGTTCAACCGAAATCGATAAATTTAAATTATTTTTATTTATTAGCCCGCGACGAGGTGGTGGTTGTGGCAGCTATTTTACATACTATTATTATTTCGAGAGCTATTATAACGCAACAATGTCGTTCGAAACGCGATAACATATTTTTCGTACGGATATAATAATAATAGGTTCGTGTTCGTGATAAGGGGTTTTTTTTTTTGGTTTTAAATTTATGTATACCTGTATATCTGATTTTCATGTTCCGGGGGCGAAAAAAAAAATACGATACAAACGTCTTCCGTTCGTGGAAAATACCATTTTTTTTTTTTTATCGTAGGTAATTATTATAATATCGAAACGTTCTGTGTTGCATTTGTTCGATAAAAAATTTGAATTTTAAACGCTTACACGGAAAGCAAAATAACTACCGCGTAAATTTACACGGTTTTCCAAATTATTAGGAAAACTATACGGGAAATCTAAAAAACGATCGTTACAGACCGAACTTGCAACCAGAGTCCACCACTTAATGCGATGATTGGAGCGAAATTGTCGGTAAAGAATATTTCGGTGAATTTCACAGACAGACAATCAAAAACGAAGTCACGCGTCATAGTAAACAGAATAATTCTCTCGGATTATGCAAAATCTAATATAACGGATTGGATCGTCAACGTTATTTCTCTCTGGCAATTATGGAAACGAATATTTCAAGTTTCATAAAAAAAAAAAAAATAAAATAAAAATATAACATGAACGAGTACGTTCGCGATGACGTACTCGATACACGGCGGCGGCGGGGCATAAATCTTCTCCGGTCGGTCGAGTTCCGTCGCACGATATAATATCAAATATTATAATAAAGCAAACACACTGAAGATTTTTCGTCGGGTAGCGCATATATTTTAATCGAAAAAAAATCGTGTACCGTTGATATTAAAAAAAAAAAAAAAATACACTAGCAAATTCCGCACTCGAACTCGTAGACAAATCTGACGACAAGTCACTCATATCAAATTTAACAGTCCGACCGGACTAAGCGCTCTGGTGTAGNGTTATACGAGCGTCATAGTAAACAGAATAATTCTCTCGGATTATGCAAAATCTAATATAACGGATTGGATCGTCAACGTTATTTCTCTCTGGCAATTATGGAAACGAATATTTCAAGTTTCATAAAAAAAAAAAAAAAAAAAAAAAATATATTCGATATAATACTTGTATATCATACGGGACATTCCGTCAGTAGCTATACATATGTATGCATATTGTTATTGTCATCAGAGTTCGGCACCGACATGCGTAGCACTTATAGAATCGACAAAACGAAACAAATACGCGAGACAGGCATTTAAAAAGCGGAAATACGAGTAAAAAGCACTTTACTTTTATAAGGACAAATGATCGAAATGAGTAAAAAAAAAATAAAAAAAATACACTAGCAAATTCCGCACTCGAACTCGTAGACAAATCTGACGACAAGTCACTCATATCAAATTTAACAGTCCGACCGGACTAAGCGCTCTGGTGTAGATTTAATGTCGAGCTCGATAACAAACAAAACGCCAAGAGTCCGGCCGAACTCTGGTTTTAAATAATATTAATGCGTGACGCGCGAAACCGCGAGACAAGACGAGCGACGTTGTCAGTGGCGTTATTGTCGCATGTTATTTCCCGGGGACAAAAAATCCGCTAAACAAACACGTATAATATCTATCGGGTTCGGGAAACAACACGATTTTATGCATACATTTTTTTTTTTTTTCAGTTTGACAATATTTGCCCGACGAAATTATCGCCACGCCCTCTCGTAATAACCGACCGCGCAATACCGTATTTAAAAAACTCCAAACATTGTTGTTCTTTTCTCGAAAAATCATAGTTTTCGACTGAAAAACATCTCCTCGCGTTTGACGAAATATTATTAATTCGTTACCTGTATTATGCGGTACAGAAGCCGCTGCTGCCGCCGTCGATGCCTTTTTTTTCCCTCGTTTTGCGTTTAGAGAAAAATATTTCCGTGGCCTGGTGCAAGAAGGGCCAATGTCACATTTTGTGATTGTTGGGAAACGGGCTTTGAAATTTGGGTTCCCCACAAGGCTCTGCGCGTTTTATTAAATGTAAATGTTTGTGTAACTTTCAATTTATACGCGAAAAATTAAACGAATTTTATTTAGAAAATAAAAATATTGTTCACATTTCCTATTTTTTTTTTTTTTTTAAAGTTCACCCTCCTTGCACCCAGTCACAGATTTATTTTACGCGATTGCACGACGCCGCGTCCGCGTGCCGTACACGATATTTATATTATAAATAGAATCCGGTTCGCGTACGTGAAATACAACGGCGGCGTCTTCGGTCGGACAGGGTGAGGTGTATATTTTATAAAATATAATAAATTTCACAAATATTCGGGTATTAAATTACTAATGTTCTGCCCGTACGTATAGTAAAACGTTTTGCTCGTATACGCTATATACTCCAAAACGACTATTTTCGTCTGAAAGTACTGTAATGTATTATTATTATATTCTCGTCCGCGCACTACAACAACGGCGAACGTATAAATCTAATGGGTAAAACGTCGTTTTGTCCGTACGATATCTTCTATATCTGTTCTAAACGGTTCGGCCGCGTTTGGCAACAGTGCAGCGGCAGTGTACACCCCCTCCCCCCTCCGCCTAGTGTTGCATTCGGTCCCCGGACTGTGTGTATAGGAAGAGAAAATTATTACAATAAAATGTAGCGCGCGCTATTATCCATACCCGTACAATCATAAATTGCCGAGACTTTATGTACCTATGACGGCGTTTAAAATTTTGCAGAGCGGATTTTAACCCGCTTTCTATATTCTCTGTGTGGTTACTTTGCGTATTTTTTTATTTCCCCGATATAAACGCAAAAACATAATATTATCGTAAGATCCGATACGAAGATCATTATTGCAAAGGGCGGTGAGTGGGGGGGGGGGGGGTGGAGTCCGCGGCCGGTCTGGAAATCGCGAAAGATTGTCTGGATCGTATTATGGCCCGGTGGTCAGATATATTTTGTACACGATATTTACTGCAGTACCTACTTACTAAATGTTTAGCATTTGATATACATTTTCGTTTAAAGTATAATATGAAAATCTGTAACGATGATGAAATCTAAACAATCGATAATATTAAATTTAGAATTTTCTTCGCGATATTTTCGGAAAAATCGCACCACGTAAATACATATCATCATTATCACCGCATACGCATTGGGTTTCGATCTTGTATTCGTTTCGAATTTTTCACAAAATGTATCGTAAACAAGACGTACACGTCCGGAATCGTCGCAGACACGTATGTTATAATATTATGACGGGGTAATAACAGGGAAAACGTCCGGCGTAATTCGGTAAAAACTTTGTCGCCGATCCCCGCGTAATAACCATTTTACTGTTCGGGACGAGGACCGCGAATGTGAATGTGATATTAAATTTCGTATCGGCGACTTTTAAATTCGTACGATAAATTTAGTATATTACGAAAAAGATATTTACCAAAGTCGACTGTCCCCTCGCCCCGTTCGTAACGATTCTACCTTTTTCTTTTTTTTACACACTGTAGAGATATTATAAACGCTATTGGTACTACAGTATACACTGGTCAAACAACAACCGATGCAATAACCTCGTACAGGGTCTCGAATTGGGTCCTGCACTCACATACAACGTGTACTATATACGCTTATTAGACGGCCGCGTGCTCTTTTATCATTTGTGTCACGTCGTGTATTTATAATTCTTACATACATGTATATATATATAGACGTGCACAGAACCACAATAGTTTTCGAATTTTCGAAATATCGAGTGACAACTTCGCGAACATTTTATCCTTTACAACGGTTTATAATTCCACGGACAAAAACGGACGAAACGGTAATATAATATACGTTCCGGTCAATTTTTCCGCGATGAACGTCGCGAGCCCAGTAGTTTAGCTTTTAAGCGGTCCGCGTATTATCATAATCATCATCATTTTTATTATTTTCAACTATAACTCCCTCGGGACATTCGTCACAATCACTGTTCACTATAATATCCGTCTCTCATATGGTGCACGATTGTATACATATGTCGACGGGGGTTGCTTAAGCTATCCGTTATGTCGATTATATGTACACTTAGTATTTCCTTGATAAAGTCGGCGGAGGTACTGTTGAGTTTTGTGTGGTTGAACACTCAAAAGCTGTTCCATCCTCATTTGCGCCATTATTATCGATTTTGAACTGTGTATTATCCCAACAATTATTGGGCCTTACAATCTTGACATCTGATTCTTTTACTACATTAAAACCATCATTTTTGTAGTCTGCCTCGGAGTCTCTTCGCTTCCAGATTCCAAATTGTCCTTTTTTTACACAAAATCTTTGCTTTTTTTTATTACATGTCATAACCACTGCAGTATTCTTTGACATTATGTATATATATATACATATATCTGGTAATTGGTGCTAAACCGATTTCTTTCCGTTCATTATTCAACTATTCTTATTTATTCATCTGTTAATATTTTTTATTTGAAAATCATTTAGTTTTGGATTATTGACATTATAATCTGATCCACGTATCATTTTTCGAACTTTGTTCTTAAATGTTCTGTTACGGTTGTTTTTGTCATCCACATTTCATAATTTCACATCCATACCCGAGAGTACAGGTTCAATTATGATTGATTTACATAGTCTAGCTTTGGTTTTTCTGGACATGTTTTTTTAATTGGAGAACTTTGATAATGCAAAGAGACACACAGGCAATATGAATGATATTTTCGAAAAAAAAAATATGAAATTTATCAAGATACTTGAAAAGTGATCATACGTTCACGCAAAACTGGAAAACGTTTAAGTACCAGCAAAATAATTCATTCTTTTTAAAACTTGTTTTTGATTATTTTTCCGTTTGATATTTCGAAAAATTCACATGAGATTTGTCTATTATTATTTTTTTCATATATTTTTAGAGTAATTTTAAAAAAGGTACATTTGTCCGTTTTGCGTAAAAAAAAAAAGTTTTTACCACTAAAAATCATCAGTGAGACACAGTCTACTGCCTACACTGCTATTATCTTCACTAAAAACAAGGTACCGATAAGTATTATTACGTCTTTTCGGACCGGAAGTAAAACCCTCGGGAGTTTATCGGTTTCCGGCTGATCGCTCTTTATACTACCGCATATATGTAAAAAGTTTGGCCATTGGTATTCGACTGGCTAAACAGCTAACCGTATATAAAACGATCATAAAACATTATGGATATTATCGTTGCTTTTAAAATAGTATTATTTTTTTATGTTACCTCAAAATTAAAAAAAACCTCGAGATTTCATAACGAAATATATCGTAAACCAGTTTAATAATTAACAACTCAACATAAATATTAAAGCAATAACGCATAGTTCAGTTTTTGGAAATAAATTTGCATTGTTTTGCTAAACATGTAGGTACGTGTGCATAACATAATTATTAATTAATAAATTAATTTATTAATTTAAGTTTTCAAAATAAAAGTTCGAAATCCAACAAAAAAAAAAAAAACCCTAGTTTATAAAATTAAAACTAATTGCAAGTTATAAATAACTCTAAATTCTTATATTACCCAAAGTTTTTGAATACATAGAATGAGAACGATATAAATTTAAAATAAAAGTTTATCCCTTTATACAATATAATGTTGTTATGGAAATTATTATTATTTTTTTTATTCTTAGTGCAGTGAAAAAGCTATTAGTTTTACACTGTACAATAATGCGTGCTTTTTGTTCGCGAAAAATATTTTTCGAGACGATAAAAATATACTGGAGAAGCAAGTTTCGTCATCTGATACCACAAAACGTACTCTGTATAGAAAGGTATAATTGAATACGGATGATACTGTGGAAGGTAATTTTTAATATTTTTTTTTGAATTTCTCAGTTCAATGCCTCGAAAATCGCAGGGGTATGAACTAAAGCGAGCGGAATGACGACGCGTATTCGAGTGAGCGTTAAAATCGTAATTTTTCTTGATATACGTTTTTATAGAATCGGTTTTTTAATCGCTTTCGATTTTATTATATACTTAAAACATATACTGACTTATGCCCTTAAATAAACTAAACGTTTACTTATTAACGGTTCATTATTGTACTTGGGTACAATTCTATAATTTCACGACACATTTTATAAATCTATTCGATTTAGCTTATCACAAAAACGAAAACGTTCAACACGATATTTTAATTTATCAAAATATATTAACTAAAGTTTGGTTATTAAGTTTCGTTAATCAAACGATTATATACGATTATATACTATAAAACTGTAGGCGACTTATATGACTAATATGTATGGTCTTTGTTTAGAACGTTAAAAAAATAAAAAATATACGTCGTCGTCGTGGTTACTTCGCTGAAATTAATGTTAGATATTAAAGTTGAGCGAGTTTTAAAGTTTTGAAATCGAGTCGATAAATGAAAGTATTAGTAATTTGTACTGAGATGAATATTACTTTTATTTATTTACTTTTTTGAATAAAACAGTCGGGTAAAAACGAGTACTGGACCAATTCTAGTAAAAATATATTAAACACACCATGTAATTTTAATACGAAAATAGTTTTTATAGATTTTATGATTATAAAATATACTGGTTTTATTGTGATATGTTTTATTATTTGTTGGGCTAAAAGCATTGATTCAATCATAAACTATATAGGAATTTTCTTGTGGAATTTTTATTATTGGTAATGTATCGTGGTCATTTTTTCATTTTATATATTTTTTAATAAATCGGTAAAACTAAACATTGTTTATATAATTTTTGTTGATTTCTGTTCAGAATTGGTTTATTGCTCTGCATACTTTATTGAAAAAAATCGATAATACTATTTACGGATTGATAATCGATTTATTCAGAACGTAATATTCATTTAATTAAAATGTTGTCGAATCAATATTATTACACGTTCCGATGTTATTCGGTTTGTCATTTTGGCTAATCCTAAAAAATGTTTATTCATAAACAAATCAAAAAAAAAAATTATGATATGTATCAAAGAGAAAACAATAGTACATAAAACATATTTTACGTATTTCATTTTAAAAATGAAATACGAGAAATATTTAACATTTACAAAACAACAGTTTTTCTTAGAATATATATATATAATTTTATTTTGTTGCGGGGGTGGTTTTATACAGAAATACGGTTGGTTTGGTATTCTAAATATATTGTTTTATACGTTAAACGGCTGGAGTGGGCCGGACATGACGTGTGGCGAGCTGACAACGAGCCCATTGAAACCGCGATGACCGAAAACGTATCTGGGAAACGGCCACGTGGCCTCGACCACATTGGCCAGACATGTGGTTCACGACCTTTTTGAGACTAATACCAATAAATCGGGTTAGATAATCAGCAAATACCTCACAAAAAGTTAAATTTAATAATTAATAATATCAATGATATTTTTAATCGGCAATACCGGTCGATAGACAACGGACACGGCACCGACAAGTACGACACTAATATTGAACGATATAGTTTACAGACAGTGAACGACTGACTGACATTTGTAAACCATTAAACAACATCGATATCATTTTTTATTAATAATAAGATATCTGCCATCATTTTATCTGATTGACTGTTATGAAGGAATTGTTGGCTGTTCAAACAAGTTGTCAATGGACGAACGCTATGACAAAAATAATTTAAAAAAAGTTAAGATAATAATAAATACCATAAAAACTACAATAAACGGTCCGGAATTAACTTATATAGATAAATGCCTATACTACTCGTATATATTTGAAATATAACTCAAGTAATAATATTGAAAATTTAACGTTCTAATGGTGATGTAAAGATATTATTAAAATTGCATAATTTACAATACAAATTTAAATGATTTTTGTTTGTAGGATTAAAAAAAGAAAAAAGAAAAAAAGATAAACAATTAAATAGATATAGTTAATAATAATAAAAAAAAATGTCTCTTATCTTTACCCCTCAGAAAATCCCGTTTCACTTCTCGAGGGTAATTACCCCCAGGTTTGGAACCACTGAGTCGGATAGAGCGAAAGAGCTGGTATAAGAACGCGATTAATACGAATCGGCTAGACTGAAGGATTTATCTTAGACATACGGAGAAATTCAGTGGATTCTGTAAAAAGCCTTGAAGACTCGTAAAGTAAAAGGAGAAAAAAGTATTTTTTAATTCGGTATATGAAGTTTAAATTGTATTCATATTCAAATGCGCTCAGAATTTCAAAATAAAAAAAAAAAAAAACACAAAGAAAACAGCAATTTTTAAATAATATTATATTTGTGTAATGATATAATATTCATACTCTTAAGAATTCTTATATTTGTTGTTTATTTTTACGTTTTACGGATAGAAATTCAATGTATGTTAGGGGCTCAACGTGATTCTATGTATTTTTGTTTTGTTTTATAAATTTAATATATTACCATTATAATGTATATATTGTTAACCATTTTTGTTTTAAATATATATGTAAAAAAAAAAAAACGCTCGCAAAAGATCGTCAAGTGTTTTTTTCTCAACTATATGTCTTGTATCTCATTATTCATGGTAATATATGTGTTGTATAGTACCAGTACGACGCTCTATAAATATTTTTCTTTTGAGTATATTATAATAATATCTTCGTTTTAATGACCGTTGTTGAGTTTTACTAAATTTGTTAATGACGACGAGTTACTCGCGGTTATTATTATAATATTTGACACGGTTGAACATTTATTATTATTATTTTTTTTTAATTTTTTTTTTTTTATCTCGACGCGAAGGGAATTCGACAATCAAAATTACGTACGACCCCGAAATCGATAATTGTTTATAAATGCTCGTGAACATTGTCAGGAAACAAAAAAAAAAAAAAAAAAAAAAAAAAACGAAATTGTTTTGAAAATTTCGCGAACGCAGAACAATTCACATTAACCTATACATTATTATACCTGCAGTTGGACAAAAAAAAAAAAAATAAAAAAAATAATAACAATAATAATAAACGCGACTCGTTTATGTAGTTGCTAAGTAATGCGCTTAAGTAAACTTTATCTGAAACGTTCGCCGGTTGTCTGGTTGTATTGTCCGCGATTGTCCACGGAATTCCGTTCGGTAACGTCATAGCTTTCACACGGTAATCGGATTCACGGCGGAAAACGCCGGAGGATAAATCATATTTATCCTCGATCGGATACAACCGTAACGCGAATTTCGCCCAAAGTTCGAGCCGTCCGGCTATTGCGCGAGACCCCTTTAAATTTACGCGGTGTAAGGTGTGCAACGGCGGCAGAGGAATATCGTCCGAAATCATAATTATACATTACCGACAAAAGATAACGTTTTTCACGTACGTGCACTTCGCCAGTTAAAGCGTATGCGTTTTTAACGGTACTCTCGACAGGTTTCCCCGGCTATCGATTTCTACGGAATCGTTTAGGCAATAGTGGAAAACATCGTAGCATAAACTTAAAATAAATTTCTCGGGCTATTTTTATGTTTGTTTTTTTTTTTTATACATTTCGTATATTTACCTAGGTAGTGTTATATTTTTTAAAACAGCGGTTATTATTTTTAAACAATATTATTTTATTTTCTAAAAAAACTGCATCGTCTTTATGATTTTTGGCAAACGAACGTTGAAGATTTGTACTGCTGTCTGAAGTTGTTATTGTTTGTATTTTTTCCGAAATTATTCATTAATATATATATATTAATACCTATGTATTTTTTTCTCGCATAATTTAATTGAATGTCGATCGAATTTTTTTTTTATTTATTCATTTTGGGGAAGTAAAAACATTCGTATCGTTCGTAATATACACTCGGACGAGAATTTTTTTTAGATTCCGAATGCAACGGCGTTTATTTTTTTTTTTTTGGTTTCGTACTGCACACAATCGTTTAAAGTCGAACTTTAATTATACATTTTTCCGCGAAAGGCGTAAATATTTTAAGAACCTTTAACTTACCGACCTACAACATCTTATTAGTATTTGCCCTCGGGGGAAATCGACCTGCAGATAGTATACTTACTGCATACGGCGCAGTGTAGTATCAAGAGACTCCCGAGAATAATCGAATTTATTGCGGTTTCGTTACTAAGGTATACCTACTGGAGAATTGCCACCGTGCGAAAAGATTAAAAGTCCCATTTCATCGTTCGCTGCGGGTGTAATCGAGTAGGTTACCTACCGCTTTATATTATTACAAACGGGTCAGGAAAATCACGTGTATCGAGTGTCTGCGGCTGAAGTGTTACTCGCGATAATCGCGGTTTATCGAGCGCAGCTGAAACAGTTTGAAATATTCAGATTGTATTATTATAAGCTACATTTATGTTACTTTACTTTATTTTTCATAAAACTTGCACAGTATTTGCAGAGTAATTTGGTAAACGATTAAGCTATTTAAGTGTTGTCGTTTAGTGTTTTAGCGTTTTAATTGTATTTTTAAAGGGTCTCATAGTGCGCATAATTCACAGCCCGATTCATAAGGCGGATCGACGGGAGTATTAATGATAATAATGCGTCTAATAGGGAAAATTACGTTATATTGGTAAAATCTGCGGAAATTAACACCGCAAGAATCGCATAGAGGGTAGTAAAACGTAACAATGACGAGTGTGAATAGGTACGTAGGCACAGTGCATAATAAGAACTCCGGTTCATATTATATTCTAAAATAATATAGAATAATACGTACTCCGATATGAATACATCGTATCTCATCCGCATTGTTCTCGTCATCACGCTAAGCAGGCTTTATTACATAATATAGACATTTTTTGTTATTGTGTGTATGTATGTGTGTGTGTGTGTGTACTGCTGTAGTGTAGTGCTGCGAGAGAACGAGACGACATTGTATGAATTCTAAACCCCGCGAGGTTATTATTGAAGTACATACACCCGCCTTTCCACCCCGGCGAAAGTCAAGAATTTTATTAAACCCTTGCGCCGAACTGCTGCAGCACCGTCACCGTAGGAAAACTCCCGAAACGTTTCCCGACTCATTGTATGGTTTTTAAATTCTGAGCGTAACGAGAAACGTATTAGTTGGATTATCTATTTCCAAGTACCTAGCTTTCATAATATTCGGGAGAAAAAACGTGTAGAAAAACGGATAAATTCACGGCATTAAAAGTTTCATTATTTTCGATTTTATTTTTCGTTATATTTGGATTGTAAACAATATTAAAGCCAACAATTTTCCCAGATTATCTGCATTTTATTGGCCTTTTCAAGACGTGGTTTACATTTTAAAATATTCTGGCGATTTTACAGCAATAATTTATATGCATTTGATATTTTCGAATTTTTCAAGTTTTTATTTGGTTTTATCCGGATGAAAATGTTTGGCTGAACATAAATGATTGAACATTATACGTGAGGTTCATTAAAAGTTGTACTTAGTCAAAATAAAATTAACTAGCACTAAGCAGTTGTTTTTATTATAAACGCTTTTAAAATTCAAATTTGAATGGAAATCGTAAAAACCACGTAATTCCGTCAATTTTCTGACCAAGTCAATGTGCATATGAAATTCAACCCTACGTTCATCATATATTTTTATTTGACGTTAAAAAAAATTTGATTTATTTGTATTACATTTTTTTTACCATAATTTTAAGTTGAAATTTTGATGGAAATCGTAACGGTTTAGACGTTTAAAAACAGAGTTCACTGGGAATCATATTTCCTGAGCAACAGTTTATCGGTACGTACATATATAAATTAAATAACTTTATGTACCTATCCTTACTTCCCAATTTTTCACTTACAACAGTGGCAAACCGATCAGCAGTATCAGTTTATTATTTTTATTTTTATGACATTTTTTTGATGCCCCGACGACGTACACTCGTCTGTTTGACTCGTAACGGCCAACGGCAACTCGTTCAGATGGCGTCGTAAACAATTTTTAGTACCGACGTTCAAAACGTTGTCGGGAGACCATTTGCAGTATAATATAAACCATTATAATAATATGATGCAATACATAAACCCAGTCTTTGTAAATGGTATTCGAACACTATTTCAAATACTTTTAATGCGTTCCGATGATATTGCAACACATGAATACAACATTTGTTTTAAATTGTACACGACTCTAAATGATTACCTGACTATTGGAAAATTACAAATTTAAGTGTTTAAAAATACCAGTATGTTTGTTTGAATTATTTTCAGGTAGATGTATTTTGAACGAATTTGAATTACTTTTCTACGTGAATTTACAAGTATATTTATATTTTTTTAATATGTACCATTTGAACAGTGAATGCTGTTGTTGCGCACAATGCATTTTCATAATGAACGCATTAAAAATAAAAATAATTTTTCGAAAAAAACATAGGCAAAAACGCCCGACTAAATTCACCACAACATATAATTAAAATTGACCCGAAAATAGAAAAATAACGAAAATCGCAACGTGTACAATTATAAAAGTCGGAGAAATTCGTATGCAAATCACGTAGTAAAATATGGTATAGTCGAATCGAACGTGTACCTATATCATGATATTTAACCACGAATGGGGCTACCCCCGTTACCCCCGTTGTTTTTTTGGCGATAACGTGAAAAACAAGATGATACAATTTTTGAAAATTATGATACAAATTCATAATAAGTACACACTGAATAGCCGCGAAGACAATTTGTTTAAATTCTTAATACGTGATAATGTACGTGATTTTGATTACATGCTATACAATTTTATGCCGTAAATTATGATCCTTGGTTTTTTTTTTTATTAATTCGACTATCGTAAATTCTTAAAATTATAAATTCATACTAAATATATATTACAACTAATGTATTTAGCACTGGGCTTCTACTTGTATATAAAAAATTCAAGAAACGGAAACGACCGTGGCGCGTTATTATTTATAACTTTTAATCTGAAAAAGCACTTAGAATGTACGGCGCGGCGCTCGTTTTACCATCACTTATAAATTTTTAAACATCGGTATATTTTGTTTTATATCTGCCGTGGATTGAATTTTTTTTCTGCGTACATCGCGTGCGTATAGTGATGAATCGACTGCATATAAGTTTACTTTACGTTTTTTTTTTATTAATAAGCGAGACTAGGCCCGTCCGCGTACGTATATTTTTAAAATGTATTATTAGATTTAAAAAAAAAAAAAAATAATAATAATAAAATAAACGTATTAATTAATTATATCATAAGGCAGATAATCTCGTCTTAATTTACTACCGTTAGTGCCAGTATTTCTTCCATGCGGCTGACGAATCGCGCAGCTCTTCATCCTTTCTGCAGTGGCTCGCGTACAGCACGTGCTCGCTCACATCACATTAAAAATATTATTATTAATTTTTTTTTTTCAGTAAGAATTTCCGCATACTAGTCTGTATTTATAGTTGCATAGATATAAATTAATACGGGTATGCAGAAGTATTGTCGATTTCACGAAAAAAAAAAAAAAAAGTACATTGACCAGTTTTGACTAATTGTAAATCAAGTTCCGAAAAAAATGCATGTCGGTTCATTTAGGTGCGACACTATAGGGAAAAATGTCCGAAAAAAAATCCGCAATCGAAAACTAAAATATTTAAAAACTATAAAACAATATTATACTATAACTATAATAGTATCGTATCGTATTATTATTTTTAGTCATTTAAGTAGGTAAGATTTGCATACATTATCTTGCAGGAAAAAATTAAAATGAAAAAAGTTGCGTTACAAACAAATGGTTTACTACCTACGTATCTACGAAATTTTAACCGTAAAAATATTGTACTCATTCCAAATATCTCGACCATTTGGTTTAATAAAATAATAATACCTATTGTAAATGTTTGTTTTCGTTAAAAAATACCTAATTTTTTATCCTGGTAACATCGAAAGTCCATTTTATTTCGATATCTCTTGACAATTTCGTGTTATTTCACTGCAAACATAATCTATTGCTGACAGTTTCGTTATAAAAGCATACTTACAAAACACACGAGAAATATGTTTTATGCGTTTAAACGAAAAATAAAATAAAAAATAAAAAGTTTATTGAAACTGTATTATTGTAACTAGTGTTATTCTGTAACGCGGTAGGTAGGTAGGTAACCTTTATTTTTGGACACGACATTAGGTACCACCGTTATAGATAAAGGTTACTGATTATTTTTTTGTCAAATTTTCCCAAAAAATAGAAAACATTGTGTGGGTTATACATATTTTTTTTCGCTCTTTTTACACGCCTTTAGCAGCTTCCTTCTGACTAAATTAATTCAAATTTTATTATTTTAAATTTAAATTTTTTTAACAGATGGATTGAATTGATGACATTTTGGTTGAACTTCAATATGAATTTTTCGAGAGGAGAGATTTTTATTTAGCTTTTAACAAACCCTTACAGACCCCAAATGAAGCCTAGAGTATGACATATGTTATATTTATTATGTAAGTATCAAGGATGTACCTTTTGGTGGTTTCAAATTTCAACCTTCTTCCCCGATCATTTTTATGTTCAAACGTCTTTGTGCACAAGAAATATGGGGTTTTAAATAACTCTAAAGATTTAAAGTAAATAATTGGGTTTAAATATGTATATATAAATAAAACTACAGGCGAGGATGTGCTTTTGGAAGGTTCAAATTTCTAACCCAGGTCCTCAAAGTCTAGTAAAAATCTCGAGAACTGCTTGATCTGTTTTGAATAAATTTTGTTCGTTTGGTCTCTTATCGTTACTAAGAGGCAATAATAGAATGGTTTTTAGAAACTTAAAAAGGAGAGGGGTTAATAGACCGTGATAATGGACAAGAGGAGATGGTAGAAGTAATCGATCGGTTTTTATTTAAAAAGTAAAAACAAAACTGTAAAAAGGACAATAAAAATCCGGTCACCGTGGTTATTTTAAAAAAATTATATTATATATATAAATAATAAAAAAAAAGAAAAAAAGGCAAATATGAATTGTTATAACGGCAACAAGTCAACTGCGGGAAAATTCGACTAGTGAAGGATCTCTGCTGCTCACGGGTGTTTTTTTTTTTTTTTTATAAACGGCCAACTAAACAATCGCTGTTTCAATATTGGCGGGACTTATCTCTCGATAAAACAACTACCGATAGGTGTAGGGTGCACCTACCTACCGGCTGCGTTCGTATATAATGTAAGCATGTCGTAAAATCGATAAGGCTTTGTCAAAATGTTTTTCGAATGTTCGATATTATTATTATTATTATTATTTTTTTCGAATTAAAGATTCGCGCGTCACCTAATAATAATAATAAAAACCATGCAAAGTGATTCAAAGCTATCTCGGCTGCGAAAACGACTTATCACTACATCTATTTATATATATGTGTGTGTGTGTGTGTGTATATTATAGTTGTCGTAGCAGGACGGGTGAGGGTGTTGATACTTTTCTAAAGAAGTTTAAAAGAATGATAAATATGTTGCACTCGAACAATAAATTAATAAAGTATATAACAAAAAAAAAAAAAACCACCAAACAATATACGGTGCGGTACAATAGGTACACCATTATGTAAAAAAATATTGAAAGTACATTAATATTTTTGCCGGGTACCCGCGTACCCTCCTATATACTGTTCGGTCGTAAAACTCGTAAAATATTTGACGGGTTAGTGTGTTTGCTGGTTAATTATTTAACTATTTTCCAAACGTGTATTTTATTTAGAATTGCGCTGCAGTTATTTTACCGTACGCGTTAAACATAATATTTGCGATTTTTTCGATATGACCTTTTTCGAAAAAAATTACATTATTGTTCGTCTTCTTCGTGTCCGATTTCAATGTCTCTATATAAGGGTCATTTCATCTCGCATCCAATTACCCTCCGTTTTTCCCAATACGTTTGTTATTCTTTCCAGTTGGAATTTTCACCGAAAACGTTTCGCGTATACCGGATGTGTCTGCAGGATTTCACAATTTCCTGCGCAGTTACACGGGGAATTGTCGAATACTGCAGTTCCACAAACAAATTGCTATTTTTAAAATGTCCGTCAATTCGGCACCGGCACGTTGTGCTACAACTTCCAAAACGGTTTCGGTAATTTTCTACGAATTTACGACAGTTTTCCGCTACTTTTTTTTATTTCCAAGAATATAGGAAAATCCAAAACGGGCCAGCACCGGCACGTGTGCTTACTCTGCATACGGTTATAAACTAAAGCTATCGGGAATCATAGCGTGAGTGTAGTTCATTTATTTTATCTTTAATGCATACCTGTGTTACGAAGGTAACTAATAGATTTTTTTTTGTAATTAAAATAATTATTAACTCATTCGTTCTTTCATTGGTTAATTTTTAAGGAATACATTTTAGACGGCTGCCTCTATGCTATTATCTGAATATCTGATACGTCATATTATAACAAAAGATATCAGTTGTATACACGGTTTTTACCGTGCAATCATAACTGGATATTACTCATTCGGAAAAAATGTCAGCTTATCGTTTATTTTGCCACGTGGTCACATTGTAACGGCATGTTTTTTTCGGGTCTGTAGAAAACAACCACCAGTAAATTACGAATTTTGAAAACGCAGTGGTGAATTGCAGCAAATTCGAAGTAAATTGTTTAGCCTATTTTGAAAGTTGTAGCACAGTGTGCTGCTGGTACAGACTTGACGAACGAAATATAATAATAATTACTAAATTTTAATACACAGACAATAATGTTATCTAATTCGTATATTTGTGAAACTGTAACCGCGGTTTAGCAAGCCGTAATTTAAACTGGAACTTTTCGTTTCAACTAGTTTTAGGTAATCCACGGTTTAATGCGAGTAAAACAAATTTGAGATACAAACAAAAGTAGAAATATTTTTCATTGTTCAATTATATTTTATAGATATAAACAGTAGGTTGGTAATTTGAATAATATGATACCTACCGAACTTGGTATAATAAATGAAAGTATATTATTCAAAACGTATAGTAGTAGTAGGTATAATACTAAAGTATAACATTGAATATTTTAATTTCTCCTGCATTTAATTTGAATTATGATTTTTTTTTTTTTTACACAGTATTATCTTCTTTTGTTGGTATCAGAGCGTTTCCTGTCGGTTAGATAGCCGTGCATTATTATAATACAATTTAGGTCTGAGATTAAAGTGCGTGGTGCGTATTATAGTGCAGCGTAAATCTTTTCCTAAACCGTTCTTATAAAAAAGCGTGCGAGGTGTAAAATAAAATATAAGTTTACTCAAATAACAATATTATTTAAATTTAAATTAGGAGCTTTATTGTGTGTATCAATTTTTGAATATTCTTAAGTTCTAACCTATTCGGTTATTGACTTTCCAGTCCTTGCAGTACTCAAAGAAGTTACTGTTGTGCAATTTAATTGGGTTTACTGATAACTGTTAAGATAACTTGAAAATTCGAATTATTCAATAATGCAATACAATATTCAACGTGTCATACTCCTTTCTTCATTGCAAAAGGGGTTCTGTAACGATGAAAAAATCTTAAAAAAACACCGTCCTTCGCAACAAAATATTCATATTGAAATTCAATTCAGCATTAATCACGTCAATTCCCCTGTAAAATATTTTCTAATTTCAAAGTTTGAGCTTATTCGATACAGAAGGATCCGCTAGTAATATTGTTCACTGAAATAGCGGAAACAAGATTGATATAATATAATAAACAAATTATAGTCAACACAGATTTTGAAACAGTCCCTATTTTCGGGAAAATTCGACAAGAATAGAAATGTATCGTCTAAATTATAATACAATTCATGAAATAAAACAAACAAATATATGATAATCTAATACTTTAAAAGAGGAGATAAATCAAAAAAAAAAAAATAATAAAAATAGTTTAACGAAAATTTCGACGTTTTTGTTAAGATAGTTTAAATTTTGTACTACAAGAATGTCCTACAATAAGCTAAAAAAATACAAATTGAATTATTACACATGCACAACCCTAATTTATCACTAGGCACATCGCGTAACATTGAGAATAAAATTGAATTTGTATTTTATTTTAAATACTACGACCAATGTAAAAAAAAAAAAATAAATAATGTCTGCAATAATTATTATTACCTAACTTAGGATTTGCAGCCGTTGAGTCTTTTTAGCAAATTGAAATCGATTTATACATTAATGTGCGAGTCAGCACTATTGCCTATAGTTTTTATTTTTTTTTTCAGCCCGGTTTATTTTACGCCATTAATCATTCTGCTCAGGCACACAAAGCGCAATGACTTTGAGTGAACAGAAGCGACGGTGTAGCGCAGGAGAATATAGACGAATATGTCCGTAGAGCAGAGGAAATAATTTTTATAGTTTTCGAATACACCCTTACTGTTATATAAAACCATTTCTCTTAAATACTCACAGACCATGAACGTTTTTTTTTTACAAATACAAAGGCGGTTGAATTTATTGCTTGTAAGCGAATATCGAATTATTATATGCTATAGGTTGACTTTCATATGTTGAATCAGTTTTGCCTTTCGAGGATTAAATAACATGAAATTTATATATGTTTTCCGCGTGTATTTCATTTACACGACACGGTCGATTGACCGGGAATTTTGTAGGATTCCGGATCGAAAGTTATATTGACTTAATGTTATTATACAGAGTGATCATAATCAAGTGATAATTATATCGAGAAGAATGCGAATAATTTTCCCCGGTATTATATAATCGTTTAATGATTGTTGTTTTTAATATTTTAAACAGTTTACTCAGATTCGAAACATTTTTATAAACATTTAAAGTATAGATATCGGATATATTGTATCGCTTATAAGTTATATACGTTTTTATAATAAAGTGTTTATAATTTTTATTGTTTAGACAATAGTTGTATTTTTTTTTTTTTTAAAAAACACCAAAATCAAATTTACTCACTAATTTAAAAAATAAAATTGTGTTTAAAAAAGCAATCACTGGTTCGTCGTAAACTTCTTTCATTCACTTGCTGTCGATCTTCAGATTGGTTTATAGTTTCACTCGTTAGTTTCTGCCATTTGCTTTCTTTTTTAGTATTGATAATAGTAAATACAGATCGCATCTTTGATTCCGCAGATAATTCTATTTTGATCCTTTCAACGTTGTACCCTGTAATCAATTATAACATATATATTTTCAAGTCTGATTATAAGAACAATCCAAGTTTTGTCTTTTGATCAAGTTATTCCACAATGTTTTTTCTTTCTGATACTCCATTTAGCAATTTTTCATTTATAATAATCTCGATGTAGACTCCAGATTACATACCGGACAAACCAGCAACATTTTTCTACACGTTTAAACAATTTCGTTTATTCTTCTATTGATATCGTCCAGGTCTCACTTCCATCATAAAGCAATATTATATTCCAAATACGTCTTCAATAAATTTCTCCTTAAACGAATACTAATATTATTCGACGTGAATAGTGCAGTTTTTCTGTTGAAAAATATTTTAACACCCTGTATACGTTTCGTACAAAATAAATGCGTGATATATTTAAGTGCGGGAAACCTAATCGATGCAAAATTACCCCTCGACGTAATCACATATTGTCAGATTATTTCGCCTATTCGGTTTTTGTTAAATGTGTCGTAAGCAAAGCTGGGCATGGTCCTCAATTTTATTTTATTTCAACTGAGCTAGTTACAGTTACTTACTTTTATTTGGTAACTTTGACAAATTGAAAATGACAGCGAGAAAAAGTTGTCTTGCCAAGTTACTCTTAATTAGGTACTTGTAAATAAAAATTAACTAAGTAAAGTAACTTCAAAAAGTTATTTGCTAGAAAATTATATAACTCGTTGGTGAACAAATATTATTTAATTTAAATTGTTGGTATGTACTATATGCATGGCACTTTTGATCTATTAATTATTATTATATTGGTATTAATTGACAGAGTACTTAATATTATATAATAACCAATACAATAATTTAGTAGGGGGGGGAGGAGAAGTGATTCGTTCAGTTACAAGATTCCAATTAAATATGCATCAATTGGAATGATTTTCTTTTGTTTTAAATAAAAATTTGATTGAAATCTGATCATAGATTTTAAAGATACATCTGATAATAATATTACCAACCGTCATATTTTAACACGTATTATACTAAATCAATCAAATGAACATGTGAGATGAGGTGTGATTATAAGGTTGGAGTATTGAGAGTAGTCAGCTGCAGGCTACTCACATTTAATTAAGTAGCTAAAAAGATTAATATTTAAAATTGTATAAACAAAAATTGCACGGCAAAGTTTAAAATGGTATTTTTAGACTTTCTTTAAAATTCATTTGAATCGGCGTCCATTAATAATTCAGCATTCAAAAATAGTTTTATACTAGCGAAATAGTGAAAAAAAGTAAGCTGACGCAGCTGTTATAGTATCACTGCATTACAATATAGTTGGTATACGCATTCAGTGGCGCCAAAGTTACTAAATAATAAAGAAAAAAAAGTCTTAAAAGTACAGTTTTCAACTTTTTAGACTGTATTGTTGTTTTAGTATGTTATACATTTTTTAGATTCTGAGCACAGCAAGGAATATATTGGTTTAACTATAATTAAAGATTTTTTTTTAAGTTTGTTGTGCTTTTAAACTTTTCTAAAAGAAATGATGCTCCAATCAGAAAAATATAACAGAACTTTTTTGAAGAATTTCGGATCTAATAGATATACATTGTAGGAAAAACGGGAACATTTACGGCAATAACAGTTTGATTATATTCAATTTTATTTTGATTATTTTTATTTAGTTAAAAATAGACGCGGAGATCTAAAACTGTCAAAATATTTTGGATATTTGAACTATTTAAAAACATTTGATATTTTCTAGTTTTGTTTTAGTTATCAATTGGTTCTATATATTATGGATAACATTATTTTGGCGAAACCAACAATTTTGTAAATTTAATACGATGTTCATCATAAGTTATCTTAAGAGGTAAAAATAAAGTAGGTAAGCTTAATATAATATTTTTTTCTTAAAGTTTTTTGATTAATCAAATTTTGATGAAAATCGTCGTCGTTTAAAATAAAATGTATCAAATACCGTTCAGAATCGTATTTCGTTCACATTGAATTATCATTGCACGCAGATATATATAAAATATCTCAATGCATCATTACTTCCCCCGACATTCCATCTACCACAGTGGTATGCTCATCATGCAGCAAAAACGGCTCGTCTTTGGTATCAGCTGTTATTTTTTTTTTTTGTTCTAGTCTGTGGACACATTTTTTCTTAGTAAACTTGCTCTGATTTTTACGTGCAGTAACTTTTCCGAAAGCTCAATTGGTCTTGATTGTACTTTAGAAAAGTCATTTTTTTGGTTTTTGACGTCATTTTTTAAATAAAAGCACTATAATGGGAGAAAAAATGAGAAAATGCTAAAAATTGTCCCATATTATTACACATATATATATATATGTATGTGTGTGTATAGTTTAAGACTAGAAAGTAAATATTACAACGCAGTGTAAAAAGAAAACACCGCCGATCAACACTATATCGACATTTTGTTACAAAAATATTATCGGCTTTATTATTGTATCAATAAAATTATTGTACAAATATTATGTCTACGATATTGTTACGAGAAAAACTTGGACAAAACGACGGAATTAGATATTATGCACTTTGGTGCGGCGGCGGCGGTGACTCGCGCGTCTGGCGTGTGTCTAAATTTATTGCGGTAATGAGTCGCGGAAAAAAATATAAACTCCGCCAAATTGCTGTTGCGCGACCGAGCGGCGGTTCACGGCTTATAGGTACGACACTGTACACAGTGTACACCGTACCCGGACTGTACTACACTACGACTGCACGGAGGAAATAAAAATACTGCGGAATTGACTTCTGCTCTTCCTCGATTTATTTCCGTTGCTCTCTTTGTAACATTCCGCTCGACCGCGCCGCCGCCGCCGCCGCCGCCGTCTGTGTCGTCATTCCGGGCGTCGGCGGCGGTGACGACGAGGTTAGAAAAAAAAAAAAAAAGATCGACTCAGCCGTAAAATACACACGCTCGTATTATCGCCCGGTACGGTCGCTATTAAAACGCGCGTTTCGTTCTTGGAACTCGTACTTTTCGCCGCCAATATTGAGACAATAATACAGAATACCGAAAATCAACGAATATAGAAAAAAAAAAAAAAATTTGTCGGAAATCTAGGTTATAAAATATTTTAATTATTTAATATTTATGTCCGTAAGCGACGATAAAGTGCATTTTAAAACGACCCTCGTATTTAATTTCCAGGCGTTTCTACCCGGCCAAAAAAATTGTGTCCACATAAATCACAAATTTAAAAAAAAACTCGAAAATGGCTATGAATGGCAAATAAAAAAAAATAATCTTAAACTCAAAAGTTGATAGAATATTTTTTAAAATTGCTGCTTTCAGAATCTAAAAAATGTGATATTGTTCATTCTGTGTGAAATAGTGGAAACATGACCTAAAATACTATGTTTCCTGGACTCAAATTGTCTCTCTCAAAAATCAATGTCTGACTCCGCAATTAAAAATATATGTGTTAAGTTTTATAACACGAACATCGGTTTTAATTGTAGAAATAACGGTAATTTTGAATTTCATAATAAATGTCTTAAAATGATTTTGTCTCAATTTGCTCGTTATCAATTGTATACAAATATCATAAACCTTAACCACGGCCCGGTTGATTTCGTATTTGTAATGTATTAAAAATTACTGGTCGATTTATCTTACACAATGAAAGAATTTTAATCTGTAAAAATAAATATATCGTCAATATCGAAATATATTCCATAGGCAGCCGTATTGGCATGGTTAAATAAAAAAACACTTCATGATAAAGTACACGAGAAAGCCACCACCCAAGAGTGATAACAAGAGAGTTTTTTCTTGAAGCAAAATTTGTCAACAAGCATTTAGCGAACGATCTCACTCTAACCAATAAATGTTGTCCATTTTAAATTGATTTAAATCGGTACAATTTTTCGAACCTTTACTCGTGTTTATTTAAATGTATATATTATTATTTATCCAAAATTGATATAAATAGTATAAATGTACAAGGTAAGTGATGCGTATAAAGAGCGCTATCAATTGAAAGTGTGTCTCCATGAAATCGTATGTATTTTAGGCCACGGTTCACGGGTAGACCGCTGTTGTAGACGTGATGTTAGAATACACAGATTAATTTAATTTTAATCTGTACGAAACGATAAACAATATCGTTAACCATTTTTCTTGTTTGTTAAGGGAACTGCGAGAAAAATCAAGTAATTATCTTTCCGATGCACCAACTAGATCAAATATGTTAAAAAAAAAAAAAAAAGAAAAAAAGTCATTGTAAAGATTTCGATTGGAACAAGATTTCCAGTAGAAAAGTAGAAATAGATTACGATATCGCCAAGCTGATAAAAATATAGAATTGATAATGCTGTAATGTTTTGTTCATCATATCAATACATTAGCGAACTTTGATTGTTATTATCATAATTTTTATAACCGGAGAATATGCATATTTTAATATAATATTATTATAGTTAAAAGCCGAAATGATAACATTACACTGCCTGCAGTTAGGTTAGAAATAATTTTTTTTTTGTTCAACCATACCTATGCATTTTAATTTTCCCGCTCTAAACAATAAATTGTTTAATGTATTCACGCTTGAGCTTAGTCGTATTATACTTACACTTACCCGCAGTGTACTATAGGTACCTATCCGCCTATATTATAATATAGTCTGGAAAGTAAAAAAAAAGTAATTTGAAAAAAAAAATAGGTCTTAGGATACGGCAACAATAACAATAAATAGGGCTGTGAAATGTAGCGCGCTAAAGAGTATTTAAAATCTGAATGGCAGTAGCGCAACAATGGAACTTAAAAAATCAAAACAATACACTTAAACGTAGCAAAATGTGAAATATTTATTTTATAAATACAATTAAATAACATATTATTATTATTATTATTATCATTGTCACGTATAATTTAAAGATAAATACGTTTTAAAAGAATATCGTTTTGCAATTGAATGCACCATGTGGCCTGTGCTAATAACAGAAATGGTTAAAACGATAAAAATAACATTCAATGCCAGAAATAGCAACATAAAAGTTTCGATACCGAATTTATCACACAATAATATTTTGAACTTTACAGTTTAAGCATTTGTTTAAGAAAAATAAAGTTGCATTTGCTATAAATTCACAGCCCTGTAGCCAATAAAACAATGTTCTGAACGAAGACGCGTTATTATTATCATTGTTGTAGTAACGTTCGGTTTGTTTTTGTTTTTTAGACCGTAGTTTTTTGGTAGCCAATGCCCAACAAGCCGGCTGTAACATAATCTACTGCTCGGACGGTTTCTGCCACATGACAGGTTACAGCCGAGCCGAAGTGATGCAGTGCCCGGCCATTTGCGATTTCCTCCAAGGACCGATGACTTCGCAGCACGCCGTGTCCGTGGTCAAGGAAGCGTTGGCCGCGGGCATGGAAAGACATTTCGAGATACTCTACTACCGAAAAGACGGTAAGTGATTATTATCATAATAGTATTATAATAATGCGAATGTAATAATAATATGATGTTTGCGCAAAACGCGGTCAAGGTCACGTTATTACCGACGCGTGCCAAGTCCGATTTATCCACTCTCGCAATAATACGACATAATAATATTATTTTGAAAAAAAAAAAAAACACTTGAGGATAAAACACGAATTTGTATTGCTCTTAAATGTTCAATTCAATAAAAAGTATCGCAGTTTCGCCAAATTATAAGAGCGCAGTACAGGACGATCCATTTATTTTAAATCGGCGATTTTCTCGTAGGATTTTAGGCGAATATGATTTCGGTCTTTTTCAATCACTGTGGAATTGTTTAAATGTTGTTGTTAAACACTATTTTCGATATGTTACTTTTGTTCTTCGCTCACGCCTCAAACGAGTATTGAGTAAGCGCTTTTGATTCTTATTTGACAGTTGAAAGTGTATACTTATTGAAAGTATAAAGAGTAGGAATAGAAATTTGAAAATAGTATTGAATTAAATAATAATGATTATTAAAATATACAAAAATCAAATTCACTTACTCTCAGAAAATTGCTGGAACGGACCATATTCTGTGTTTAAGCGATCGAAAAATGTTTAAAAATAGGGGGTCGGGATAAGTTGAATTTGAACATGTTCTCATATAATATTGTATTGGATGCGATAAAAAAATATTTGAGTTTCCTGACTTAAAAGTACCCAAGGCGTTTTGAATTTTTTCGTGCCAACTATATACATTATACATATTATATAAATTCAAAAACGCAAAGAGAAATTTATTGCTGACGTACGTAGGGCGCTGCACCCGGTGGTGGCGATGTTTTTAATTTTATACTATCAATATACGCACTTGGATTTCGGGGGGGAAAAAAAAAGGTCAGGCTCGTCTCTTTAATATCCGTCAGCCCGCTACGGAAAAACCGAGTGGGCCCTCGTAAATCGTTTCGGGGACTTGATTTAGAGGGTGAAAGTTTGCTGTATTTGGCAACGAAACGCACGCACGCGTCTGTACGCTGCGAAAAATAGGCGGCAAGTTGATATTATAAAAACGATAAAAAAAAAAAAAAAAAAAGTTTTCGGACTAAGCGAAAATAAAGAAAAATTACCGAATACAATGTAAATGTAAATAAAATAAACGAACAAACGAAAATATTACACGCAATAACGGAAAATGCCTTACGACACGATAAATTTCAAGGGGGACTGTGGGTATGAAAAAAAAAAAAAAAAAAAGTGGTTTTTTTTTCAGACTCGTAAAATGTTAACGGACGAGTTTCGTATTGTGTTATGTTTTACTGTCACAATAACATTCGCAACTCTGTACCGTACCCGCTATGTATAATTTTACATATTATGCGCATCAGTATATTTCCAAGTCCAACCCGATGCAATGTATCGGAACATTTATAACGCCTCAATGCGGTATGCGAACTGCCAGTTTCGATAAATAAATTGTCGGTTTTGTAATTTCTCTCGGAAATGTCCCTCCGCGCGCTGCGGTGTTCCGTATGCAATTATTATTTCGTATACTGTTATTATATTCGAATAAATTACCGGACCTTGTTATTATACCGTGATATTTCAGACATTTAAATTTTTACATTTAAAGTTTGCGGTCGTGATCCCGGCCGTGTTTGGATAGTTCTTTTTAAAAAGGAATTAGTTCGCGTTTATCGTGTTGGAATGGAACGCATTCCGGATTCGTACCGGGGATCGAATAACGGAAAAAATAGTTCTCTTCCTCGTTCCTAGAAGCGAAATAAAATGTTTCGAACGTCAAATAAAAATAAAAATTATTAGTTTGTGTACACGTTTTTTTTTTTTTTTTGTGTTAAATGTTAATATATTATTGACTCCGGGTTTTTAGAGCTAGCGTACATCACAGACTTGACTAACCGGTCGACAGTTTGATCGGTTTTGCGAATGGTGTTTGGTTATTATATAGAAATGCACAAACCTACCGATTAAACATCGGTCGACTAAAAAGTCAAAAAGGTATTCCGATTTCCTTTTGATCAAAAGCCCGGCTGACAGAGTAATCACTAATCCGCATTGCGTTTTATGTAAGTGCACACACTACAAACTAAAATATAGTTGACCGAATTACGTTCGCAAGTAAGACACCGTAGTTATATCAAGAGCACCTTTAAGATTTTATCAATATAACTTGCAAATTTTGTATTTAATTTTGTTTTATTTATAAATTATATTAAATATTAATTCGTGATTATTTATTTACTAAAATGTTAGAATTTAATAATGTCGAGAGTGAATAGATGATTGAGGAAGTGGAAAAACGGCCTCCGCTTGTTTGTTTTATTGTTCCGAGAACATTATTGTAACTTTGGTCACTAATGGATCAATATCATTAAGCGAAAATCACACATTAATAAACACTATCAAAAATAGCGATACCAAAGTAGTGATAACAATGATAATTTAATGATAACAACTTCGTTTGGCGGCTATCGTTAAATAATGTGCACAGCAACAATATTCTAAATAGTTAAGCCGGAGATACGTTTGCTGTGAACACGATACCGATCAAACTTCCGGATGATTAAAAGTCTGTACGTAGTGCATTATGTGCATTTATTTTATCGATACCCGTGCACGATAGTTTCTACTTTTCTAAGTGATAGCGGTAAATAATTATTAGAACCAATGATGTGCATAGGTATACTTAGCCCAGAAAGCAGCGTTATCCGAACTTTTCTCGTCAGTCTTGTAGAGTAGAGAAAAAATCGGGTTTTGTTCAAATACACGTTCAACGAAATACACGGATCCACGAATTGTTGTGAATTCATGGATGATTATTGCCACTCCGATTTCTAAATATTAATCCAGATCCGCATTCTGGTATGCAAGCTCGGGTCAAAGCCAGGAGAGCCAGGGGATCTATGGCCACGAGACTCCAAGGGTCTCGGTTTATGCCAAAGTGTGTGCTTGCAGGTAATATATTCATTTAATCATTCAATTTGGATTTTAGATATTTTATTGTTTTTAACGTTTTTTTTTTTTTTTTTTTATTTAAATATAAATAAAATCAAACAAAATTATAACTATGCCAAGAATTGAGATCTATTATCTCTAAATCATTCATTTTATTTTTATATATTGAGTGATATTTTTTAACGATTTTGATTTTTTTTTCGTCTATTAATTAATTATTTACCGGAAACCTTGCTCCGATTTTCAAGCATAGCATCTCTTCTAAAATTAAATTTATTCAAGTTGGCGTATTCAGGAGGAAATTTTTGATTTCCCTTGCAGTTTTCTAAATCAATTTTTGTATTGTTTCTTGTGAGGGCCTAATCGAAAAGTTCGGTCACGGGGCGTCATAAATGTCTTAATCGGGGCTTTGATAGCACGATCAAAACCTAATATAAAACTTATTATAATACATTCGCTTGCTGCACTTCCGTATAGTAGGTAGGTATATAATATCAAACGCAATAAAGTTAACGGCCTTTGTCGGGCCGTTAAAGTTCACGTATACACGTATAAACGTTTGACCTAGATTTGTATTATAATATTTGTTATACCTACCATACACGAGCGTTATCACCGCGGTTTTGAATATTCTATCGGGTGGCGGTTTAGCGGTGATATTTTAATCGTCGGATTATATTGTACGGAGTATAATATAGTTTTCGATATTAAATTATTATGTATAATATATTATGATATATTCGACGTCTCGAGGGGCATATTTTATCCCAGCGTTGTAAAATATCATCGTAATCTTTGATACGAGACCATCAAATACATTGCCCAGAGACGTTTTATTCGTGAAGGATTGTCGGGGAAAGACCGACTTGGACTGATCTCGTTGTAAAAACAAAAAAACCCCAATAGAAATAACTATCTATGTGATGAGTTTTTCCCTTCTGTCTGTAAACGAATTTTCAACCAAAATTGATGATCCAGTCCAGTCGGTGTATTTGGGAGGTAATTTTTTGATTTTCTTAGTAGTTTTTTTTTTTTTTTTTAAATAATAGGATTGAAATGGATAAAAAAAATTGAGAAAAACGTGGAACGAATTTGTTTGTTGTTGTAATCCGGTGAAAAATCATTAGGTAAAGACTTGACATTTTCAGCAAATAGTATTTTTCATAGACTTTTTGCATTTTATAGATGCGGTATAATATTCCTAGTCTATTTTGTGTTATTTATGACTGTTTGAAATGTTCGACTTTATTATCATTTTTATGGCTTCGTATATAAATGCTCGAAAAATCGATATGGGTTCTCAATCAGTTGGTCGGTTTTTAGGCTAAAGGTCTTATTTTCAAAATAATACTTCAGAGGAGATTTTAATTTAATATTAGCTATGTGAAAATGTACTGACATCATACAATATTATACGTAAAAATAAATACGGATTACTATTACAAAACGTTTTTCAATAATGTTTTAATAAAAAATTTGCATCTTGAAATTTCACACAGAATTGATATAAGTATACAGGTACCTATAAAACAGAAACCGGGTAGAATCCACTTCACATTTTTCTCGTATAAAAAAAAACATTCTGGTTGTTCTTATAGTGTAACGTAAAAATATCAATAATCAGCAGATGCGGATTTTTTTTTTTTTTTTTTTTTTAATCGCTAAAGTTCAAATTCTTTTTAATTACTCCGAATCATGCGATGTTTATACAGGCGCCTTAATGATGATATTATCACTTTCATCATAACATGTAAAACGACGTTCTAATTTAGTAGTACCCGAGCCCGCGATTGTATAGTAATTATTAGGTAGGTACCTATTCGGAATCGCCTTTGTTCTATCTTTTAAAAGCCTCCTCCTCCTCTTCCTCCTCCTCCTCCTCCTCCTCCTCCTCCTCCTGCTCGGTCGAAAACTATTCGTATACAATATACGCGCCGAGTAACACGTTCTTTGTGTGTGCAGTTGTCAGTCGACACGTTCATATTGATTTTTCGAAACGTTCGCGCCGGAGGTCGTACACCGCACACACGCATTTTGGCGGAAAGTTAAACCGCGAAATTCCGTTTTCGGAATGCGCAGTCTTGTATATAATACGCGGGCCATGGTATTTCGCCGCGGAGTTCGCTGCGGATTTTGTATTATTTGTTTTGATTTTTTGCATTTTAATAACTATCGCAATTTACATCAGGCTAAACTCGACTGCTAATGCCCTCGGATAATAAAATATATAATAATTCAACTCGACCGAATCGAAAGGAACGGTTTATAATACGCAGAGTTAAATTTTCCCGGACGCACATGCCACTTTTCTCCGATTCTCGTTGGCCAGTACTTGACATGGTAGTACGATGAAGTGTACCGATATCACTGAACAATACGCTTGTATTGATAACATTCGTAGAAAAGCATTTCGGCCACAGTCAACAGATTTAAAAACTAATATGTTCCAGTGGCGTGTTCACGGATGGTTTGAGGGTGTTATGTCTGCCCCATGAACGTTTTTTAGATTCGGAGTGTAGCGAAGAATGTATTGGTTTTACAATGACGTTTTTTCTACTTCTGTGAGCATTTTTTTTTTATCTATATATCGGTTACTGAAATATCATAACCAAGCGGAATGAAAGGTTATGATGTTTGGTTATTGATAAAGAATAATGATTGTACAAAGTATAGTCAGTACTTTTGTTATTTCAATTAATATTATTTGTATAATAACCATAAGCTAGTCGTTTTCGCGAATCAACCAAAATAATATAACTATAACTGATCACGAATATAACTAGGTTAATCACCAAAACTAACCTGTCCATATATAAAACACGTTTCCTAACATAACCGAAGTTAAAATTTATAATTTAGTTTTTTCTGTTGAAATTTCTGAGTCAGACGTATAATAAAATGTTAGTACGTATTAACGTCGAATATCGATATACTTTGTTCATCAATATTTAATGCAATTATTAAAACTATGTAAAAACGTATAGTCAGTGATTATTTTTCTGAAAACATAAATTGATTCAACATGATTATAAAACAATATAATATATTTTATGAAATGTTAATTTTGAATATCTGTATTGAATGGAGATGCGTGTACAAGAAAATTGGTACCTATTTAAAATATATCAATGAATCAATAAGTATATTATATAAATTCGTGTCTATGAATATTGTTTTCAACAGAAATAAGTACGGTTCATCTCTACCCTCCCACCATCGGAAAAAACTGAGCACGCCACTGATGTACTGAACCTACTTATGTTATGTTATTGCGACCGAGCGAATTATTGTGATAAAACGGAACGAAATGATAATATTGTAATAATGTGATAAATATTCACGTATAATAATAAATAATACTATCACAAATAGCTACGCATACGCCGCGGCTATAGAAAATTTGAATATAAATTTCGAGTGGAGGGCGTGATGGAGAGAGGATATTATTCGTACATTTTGTCGGTTAATGGAATTCGAAACGTGTAGACTATATTGATAACATATTCTAACACGACTCGTACAACAATTATTATTATAGTTCGTAGGGTGATAATTTTTCACGTTTATTCCGCGGTTCGACGTTCGCGGAAAATAACGAATAAAAACGGCATCGTGTTTTTTTAGAAATGGGTGTTTGATATAAAAAAAAAAAAAAAAAACCACTCGAAATCGCATTTATCACGACGTGTCTTCCTCTATAACCGCCATCGCGATACGATGACGTTCCAAGTTTTTCTTTATACAATCGCGTGCCGGATCCCCGATGAAAAAGATCTTTTTGTACGTTTTTAATAGAGCGAAATGCGCGACGTACTAATTAATTAAACAAATTACGACATTATCGTTAGAGCTCAGAATCGGTTTTTTTTTTTTTTTTTCATACGCAGGTAATTTATCGCGACTTTTAAACGCGTACTACGGACAATGATAGTAATAATAATAATAATAATAATAATAATAACGATTATATAACGAAACACAACGAGACATTGGCTTGCTCCGTGGTCGCGGTGACCGAAGCGAGACAAGTGCACAAACCCATGTCACCCTATAACGCATTTCGAAAAAATAAATCACGTCGGCCGTCGTAAACTGCTCTGCGAACGTTCTAATTATGACTCGTATTATAATGTATTACGGTCCTCACGATCCGAGCCGAAAAGATAAAATAATTCGGGGGCGGGAATATTTCGAACGGGTTTTTTTTTTTTTTTTTTTATATAAACTGTCCGAATACAAAAAATATATTTACCAAAACAGAACAAAATCTATGCAATACATAATATATATATATATATTTCGTGTATACTTAACCGCGTAAACGTTTTATAGTCTCTGTCGGTTTATCCCGCGGTGATGGGTAATACGCGATTCGAAAAACAAATACGAATTTTTATAACCTCTCGAAGTAGGTCATCGCGGACAATTTACAATATCGGTTTTTCTCTCTTTCTCTCGAAATTTCACGTCTTAAGCTTTTGTGTTTATATATACACACACACACACACACACACACACACACACATTTATATTTGTATCGGAATCGGTCGACTGTTAAAATCTAGGTAATATATTAGTATATTATGACGACGATGAGCGAGTGTAAAACGCGGAATAAGTGCTGCTTATACATACTTATATACTTATACTTATACTTGTATAATATATACACCGCCGCCCGCAAAAAAAAAAAAAAAACCGTTTTAATATAATTTATATTGCTTCCGTTTATAGGAATAATTTATTCGCCGGGATAAATTATACACGTATATATATTAATCTTCGTGGTTACGGTATTTTAGATTCTGAGCGTAATGTGTTTTTTTATTTTTTCATTTTATCGTTCTCAGAACGTGCATCATAATATACACATATTATAATGCAAGCGAGCTCAGTGTTTTTCTAAAATAATGTAATACCACATTACCACTACTATTATATTACTATACTGCTACTAGATGGTTTGGCACAAAGTACAATTTTAAAAACGGGAGCAAATATTAGAAAAATAACAACTAAAGTTATTATTACGCCAAAGCTTTATTATTACAAGTATACGATATTTTTATGTTGTATGCATCCAAAACCAGAAATACACTATAGATTACGCCGTTGTTAGAATTTATGGAAAACGTCTACACTCTATAGGAACAACAGTTTGAACGTACAGGACGGTGTTTCCCGAGGCTCAGAGTTCCGTAGTCCAATACGCCGCAGTGTCGAGACTGTCTGGGGATTTGCGGGAATTTTTCGTCTGCGTACGAGTTTTGACAAGTATTTGTATACTTGTCAAAATACTGTATACTGGACTAAATTGGTATTGCAATCGTCATTACTTACGCAACGGCGGTTTCTGCAGGGAACGAATTCGGTCGCCTATAGCCGGTGCTTCGGGGAGGTGATTTCCTCGTTTACTACATATTAAGAACGCCGAGAAAACAGGCAGTGTCCAAGCTAGGCTGATGCTGGTTTTTATTTTTATCGGCATCGAATCCGTTTGTTTTTGTAGTTCTTATTAGGCGAGAAAAAATAGTAGAGACCTTCGTTTTCCAGACGTGTTTTGATTTCCAAATATCTTGCCTATTTTCGTATTATTTTTCGCTTCGCGTTTATAAAATTGTTTTGTCGAACACGTACGAAAATTTACTACGTGGATCATCGTTAGTCTTGTTTTTTTTTCCCCCCCCCGAAACTAGGCCTGTCGTTGAGGCGCAGTCACGGTTGAAAAAAATCCGTTCGCCGGCCGTTTTACGACCGTAGTGTTTCTATATACGTCAGGCGCAATTGGCGGGCGTATAGTTTTGCGCTGGCGGACGGATACGGCGGAGAGTCATCGGCCTCTCGCGACGGTGACGTCACCGGCGTCGGCCGATGTCGTCATCGAGCGGCTGCGTGACGTCACGGTCGACCTAGTATACGCTCGTGTTGCAGACGGCGCGAGAGATTAATATTTGGCGGCGGCATCGGCGGCCGAGGGTAAATATAGGAGAAGGACGCGAAGGAGGAGAAAACGTACGCGGGATATTTTATAACATTATAGGAAAGCGGGCTTTTCGGGGCGCGTGTCGTTTATACGAATGCACACAGGCCTAACGCGTCGGACGAGAGTATTTTCGTATTTCCTCCGACGGATATTTTTGGAAAACCGCGAAAACAGATCTTTTGCAAGCGGCGGCGGCGGCGCGTCGAAAAATTCGAATGCCTTGTGAAACGCGCCTAATATTATACATCGGACCCCGGGCACGTCGTCTCGGCGATTAATAACGTTTAACGACTTCCTCCCCCCACCCCCTCACCCCCCGTGACCTTCGTCGGTATAATGTATTACACGAATCGTATAATAATATAACGTGCATTATACGGAGGAAATCGACGTGTCGGCGCGAAAACCTTTCTACCTTGACCGCCGTCGGCCCGTATACGCGGTACGTTATACGTATATACACACAGGTGTATTTAGAACAAATATCGTTTGTTCCGGAAGGCCGGAAGTGGCGGTCTTTCCGCCCTATGTACGAGAGTATAATTTACAGCGTACGGAACGGAAACCTCGAGACCTCTTGCCGCGCGCACATTACGGGGAGCGGGACTCGGACAACGCGCGCGCGTTATTTCGTCCGCCGCGGGGCCCACCCCCCCACCCATCCCCGTCGTACTCGAACCGTACGGTTCATACGTGACGACGACCCGTATAAAACGACAATATTATGACGGTTTCTCGCGGGCTGGGCTTCGGTTTCCGTCCCCCGCTGCCGAAATTCGAAGTTTCCGCTACGTTAACGCTACGTTCGCTGCAAATCCGCGTGTCTGAGATTCCGATAAACCGGAAATTCGAACGGTACCGCGCGAAATTGAATTTCACACGAATACTATAATTATAAGTACCTATATGGTCGGATTGGGCCACCGGGCAGAACTCGGTGGGCCGGCCTATGCAATGGAAATGGGTTTCCCAAATGGTTTTCAACTTGTGCGTTCTGCAGGCGTCCCAGGGGTGTCGTAGATTGCTATCAAGGGAGCCGCGTCTATAGAAAATATAGTAAAGTGTAATGCAGTAAAAATGTTTAATTTAATTTGTATTATAATCATTGTTCATAAGGGAGCCGCTATTTGGTTTTCAAAATCAGAACGAGCCACGGACCCAAAAATGTTGAAAACCTTTGGGTTATACTATTGTTCAGCTCGGGCCGGTTTGAGAAGCCAGTTCAACCCTGGGTACTTACGTATACGATATTATTACGACACCTAAATTTTATAGATTCCGATCTAAAAAGCTATCTGTTTTACTACCGTATATGTTTTTTTTTTTTCGGAAATCAATTTTCCCTTCGGTGAAACGGCTCTGATTTTTTCACGTCATAAAAGATGCCGATTTTCCCGTATTTTTTTCAAATACATTTTTTTCATTGGAAAAGTCCGCCGACATTTTCACGTAGCACCTCAAAACATGCGAAATTCTTGATCAGCGTTACCTACTTCTCCAAAGAATTTTCTGTTTTTCTGCGAAATTATAAAAACTAATGGCAGAGTCGGTACATCGGCTGTATTTTTGTTGATTTCTAGGTTACGGGACAAGAAAACACATTCAATACCATTAAAACACCTATACTCTACTCAGAATCGTTTTATCGTTTATACTGATTTATATTTGCTAACATACGTACAATATATAATCTAAATTGCCTTGTGAATCCTATATTCCCAACTACCCATCTACACCAGTGGCCTACTCGTAAGTAACTACCCGCAGTAATAATGTTTTATTTTTAAAACTTTGGTATGATTTGAAAATCGCGTATATAAATCGGGAAATTTGTTCGGTTCTTTTAGAGTTCAGTAGTAGACTGTATTTATATTAACGGCGTGTTCATATTATATCGGGAACGTGGTAAAATCGTTTATTTATTTGGTTACGTGACACAAAAAAGTATAAATAGCACTCGTCTCGTCGTATCATGATTATTTTAAATTTCGATGCCATGATAAATCGTGTTAGCGGGATTTAGAAAAAAACGGAAAATTTACGTAAGTTCCATAAATTTGAAGTGCTCGTGTGAATTATGTAAAAAAAAAAAAAAAAAATAAAATAAAGAAATGAGTAAATTGCGACATTTCGCTATCTATATTTTAGTTGGGATATTAAAATATCTGTTCAAAAAAAAAAAAAAAAAATGATAATCAAATATAGCTGGATATAGTTAGCATATGATATATATAAAAATTGCTACGTTCCGAATCTAAAAAGTTATAATTACAATTTCAAGTACTTTATGGGCACAGTGGAACATTATTATTATTAGTTTCAAAATATAATTATTGCAAACTTACTAAACACCACAAATGAACAGTTATTATATTTGTACTCGTTTCAAATGGTTTCGGCGAACGTTCTGCTCCTGGAAATAATGAAAATTTCGTATTTTCGTAAATTGTATACTTTGTTTAATACTTTCCGTGCCCGCCGAGTTTTCCGATCAAACTACATAATATTTATTTCTGGGAAGAGGAGGGGAAGGGTGTAAACCGCACGAAATCCAATAAATGTCTGGCGGTCGGCTCGAAATGTAATACCGTTGCGGTGTCGCAGGTGTTGCTAAAAGCCCACGCCCTGCAGCAACAATCAGCTAAAACTTCACAAAATTCCACGCACCCGGTCATTAAGGGTTCAATCCATAGGAAATATATTATTATTATTATTATTAATTTGTCGTACGTTATCGTTTCATATTATATTTGATCGAAAGTTTAATTGAACATTTCATTAGTTTTGGCAGAACTGTGATACCTCTATAATATGTTATATATAACAGGTTACAAGTTCTCCGGGGAAAACGAGTACAATTGGTAATAAACTGTGTACCGATTATTTCAGTTATTGTCGGGCTGAAAAACTTTTCTTTGCATAAATCAAAAAATATAGGAGGTATAAGTATACAAAATGTTGATGATTCTTGATTGATGGTCAAAAACTTAAAGTTCGAACCAGTACACTGCAAATGAATCGTGAATATGATATTTATACAGTCAGATTCGGGCTATCTTATAGACATCCAAATATACAAAAACATCAAAAGATTCACAGCGGTCCTTATTTCAGCTTATCGTTTTCTATCGCTAATACTTTTTATTGAAAATGTCTTATAAACGGACGGCTTATTACGGTGAACCGAACGCCTAGCTCAAACTGCAGCCTCTGAAAACGTATTGCAGGCATATAAGTAACCTATATTAACCCCTGACGACTCAAGGACTGTTGTATACTATCGAAGACCATTTTATGACTTTTTATTATCAGTCCATTGGATAAATCATAACCAGCGAATTTTATTAAATTCGACTAGTCTTTTACTCCGCTTATTCAATTACCCCTTATCGAATTTGTCTAACTTTTTTTTATTGCGGTCTGCGGAAAAATTTCCCGATAGTCCGGCGGTTTAATCCAATCTTGTTTAAAGCATATAAAAATAACTAATTATGAACTTTACAAAAATAATTTAAAATTTAAAATTAAAGCATTTTTGTGGAGTCAACTAAATGCTATCCACATACAATCAAATAAAAACAATTTAGAATTACTATAACTAATAGTTTAAAACTTGTCAGATTGTTTTAAAAATTGTGCCACGTTTATAAAATAATAATAATATTAGTATTTGGTGAACATTTCTCTACGATTATTTTCCACTGCAGGATTATGTGTATAAAAATAAAAAAAAAAAATCTAAAATAACAGACACTGTTATTGCGTATGTTTTACAGTTTACTCGTCGTATTCTTTCAGTTTTTCCCCAGTTATTAAAAAACCCGAAAGAAAAATAAAAAGTTATAATAGGAACAAGATTTCTGGTAGAATAGTTTTTTACGGATAAAAAAAAAATACACACCCTCGCTTTGCTCAAAATCCCTACAATGTTACAATACTTTTATAATATATCGTTCAGGCGTGTTTCTTAAATTGATCTGCTTTATTCAATATTGTTATTTTCAAAAATTTTTCGACTCCTTCGGAACACTATAAAGACTAGACGATTGATTTCAAATCGAATAACTACTTGCTGTTTTTCAAGTTTACGAGTTTTCTCAATTTATACAATTATGTATTTATAGTATTTCCCGTATGGTGTCATTTAAAAAATAAATAAATAAATACGAATCAATATTGTCCGTATGCGTTTTAATTAAAATTACTCCTGGTAAAAATAAAGCATTAGGTTAGATGACGGTGATAAATGATGTCTGGGTTACAGGTTGAAATACGAAATTATGCAGTAACAATTTAAAAATTAAGTTATAAGTTAATTTTTGTTGATAACTTTTGACTTAACTAGTTCAAAAAAAAAAAATAAAATTGAATTTTAGATAAATAATTATAACCATTGGTTTGTTAAATATGTGGTTGAAATTGAAGTTTTATCCAAAAAACGATTTAAAACATTTTTGTATAAACACTGTGGATCTGTTTTTTTTTCCATTCATTATTCGCCAATAAGTATAACATAATAAGACGGCTATACATATAATTCTATATAGGTCGTCCACTCTGATTTCCTTTACAGTAATAAAAGTACATAAAAGTATACATATTTGAGTACAAAATATGTTTCTGATGTGGTTTTTTTTAAGTTTTATAACGTATATGAATATATTTACAATCTGGATTTAGATGTTGAAATAATCTTCTGTGATAGGAAGGTTCATAAAGAAAAAAAAAAGGCAGAATAGAGACAGCCTCCTATTTAGAGATAATGAGAAATGAAAGGTTCTAAGGAGAAAACTGTTAGTATAAGAAAAAACATATTAACTGAACTTTTAATTTTGGTATTTCCGTGAAAATGTATAACTTAAAGTTGTTACGATGATTAATTTATATTTAAAAATTTAAAAATATCCCTAATTCGGCTATACTGAAATGAATTTGACGTGAACTAGTTTTGAAAAAATTGCGACCCAGAGTCGTCGAAATCGCTTTTAAATCACTCCTGTTTCGCAGAAATACGATAAAATATAATATAACGTACTTACAGATTTTAAAACGACTCTGTAATCTGTCTGCGTTATACACCACCAGCAGCAGTAAGTTATAGACTGCAATATATTATAATATATTTGCATTGTCGAAAGAATGTTTTGCCGTTCATTTACCCACACTCTGCGGAGCTCTGGCACACAAATGATCATCTTTCACGACGATCGTTCGGATGAAACCCCTTTTGAAAACCGTAACACGGGTGAACGAACTCCGAGAAAACTCTAATGATTTATGACTATATATATTTAAGGTACCTATATTATACCTAACTAATTTGAACAAAGCTAGCTCATCCGTGTACCGCACTCATCCTCTAACAGCTCGACATGATTGTACTTTTTTTTTTGATATCCTGCGCGTCGTCTAAAGTTTAATCTTGAAAATAGTATGTACCTATCCACAAAGAAGAAAAAAAATGTACCTACTAATGATAATAACACTGTAGTACGCAGCAATGGAAACTTGTGTAATCAGAACTGTTACGCGAGATCAAAAGAAATCTTCACTTTAAATCGGTTTCTGATTTTATGTGAAGGTTATACGAGGGTCTGACATTTGGCATACGTATTTTTGCGCTTATTTCTGAAATTATTGCCGTATATATGATTACATATATTGGTTAGGTTAGGTATACCTAAATATTACTTATACTATGAGGTTCGTGATTTCATTTTATATCATTTGTTATGTTTTCACAAAGAAAAAATAATAAAGTATCCCGATTTTATAATAATTACTCATTCACAAGAAATGCTTAGTTGTTATTTGATTTTCGGTGTTGAAAAAGATAAATCGAATATTATTTTGATTTCGTAAGTATTAATTCTATCTAAAAAATAATTTTTTTTTTTTTTTTTATAGGCACCTACTTTATTTGTATATACTGTATTTGATTTTTGTTTGATTTGTGTCTATACCTGTTGAAATGTAATTTATATACGTATTACGTTCAAATTAACTATCAAATTTCAATTGTACAATTGAAACCATTTTTGTATCTCTTTTTCAACAACTGTTATCACTTTTTACATTTATGAAATTAAAAGGTTATATTATATTTATGTAGAGCCTATTGTTATTAGATAATACATTTAAAAATAGGGTTCAAATTTTATTGATTTATTTGAATAAAATACATTAAATGCGGGATCGTAGGGGCTACTTTACTTAGGGGAAAATCTCCCTAAACTCGGCATTGGAATCGATAACTTAAGTAATAAGTGGCCTAATATTTTATCTTCTGTTTTCAATTCGTAAAAGCCAAGCCTTAAAAAAATACATTCCTATAAAATAATATACCTAGATTAATGTATTTATATTAGTGACATTTATATATCTAAGTTCAATATTTGAACGACTTGGTAATATTTATGGAGATAATATAAGAGGTAATGCGAACACTGTCTAGATAAATTTCAACACTGCTTCCTAGTTATTCTTCCTAGAAAAAATACAGTAATTATTATTCGAAAATCACGCGAGTGTTATAGGGATGTATGAACTGGCTGTTGTTAGCTGGTTTTAAAAATGCTTTCGAGTCTACTGCGCGAAGAGTGTAAAACTGTGTACACGTTTTTCCGCCAGAATTCTAGTTCTAAAACTTTGTCACATACATGCAATTTGCGAGGAATTACACATTGTTCACAAACAAACAACTTTTATGTCTACCTTAAACAATTATAATATTGTGAAATGTGTATGACTTTATTTTTATATACATTAGCAAAATTAATCTCAAAGTTTTTGTCGGGTGTTCAGGAGGTTTAGTGGTATTTTATTTTAGTTTATAAATAAACGTATAACACGTACGATTATATCGATAAACTTAACTGCAGCGGAATAAAACCGACAATTTTTTTATTTTTAAATTCAATAGAGAATTATATATGTTTCTTTAAAACTCCGCTCTGTTATAATAATAATAACACGATTATATACAGAAATGTATATAACTTTTTTAATACGCAAGTATTGTATAGATTAACTGTATGCAAAAGAAAGAATCGTTTCTGAGATTCTGAATGTAGTTTTACTAAGATTTTTTTTTATTTTCCGAAAAACTTTTTTTGGGCTACTAAAAATGTTCGGACGTTTGCATAACTTAGAAGATGAGGGGTTTTTACAGTATTTACAATCTTAATCTAATAACCGTTTACTGTTTCGGACCGAATCTGTTCGAATAAACTATGATATTATAAACATATTCCAGCAGCGACTGAACCGCCGTAGGTGCCGAATTCCCGAATATTCGTTCTACCGCTGCACAAAACGTTTTTGAATATCGTTTCGAACGGGGTAGGTTAAGTATAATGTACTTTCATTCGTTTATATAAATTTGGTTTTGCTAAAAAAAAAAAAATCCCGACAATTCCTACAGCGATTCGTGACTACTGTATTAATATTATTATTATTATTATTATATAATATATCGTCTTGGCGTGTCTAACGTCCATACAATTATTATTATTACTTCTCGGGAAAATTACTACGCAAAATCACGCTATACTGCTTGCTGCCCGAAACATATCATCCACCACACATATAATACTACCTTTATTACAAAGTCCGGGTCAAAAGGCCAAACTAGACATTCGTGCAGCCCCTACCGCCGTCACCGTCACGCCGCCACCACGTGGTGTTATAAAACAAACAAGTTACCGATAACGCGTATAATATTCAAAACTGACAAAAACTGCAAGCTCGTAAACATATTACATCCATGAAATTGTTTACAAAATTAGAATTCGGCGATCATAATACAGTATCTTAACGGAAGGGTCTGGATCATCTGGATAAAATCATCTAAAATATGAAAATCTAGATAACGAGTTAGATCAAATCTTTAGATTTTAAATGTTTTATCTAGATAAAATCATGATACCTTATGTTTATCTACTTCATAATTGACTTTATTAAGCACCGATACGATGTAGAAAATATAATAAATTTAATATAATATAAAAACAATTTAAGAGTAACAATGTTATTATAACATTACAAAAGCGTCATTTTTCAAATGTTTTTTTCCGATCACGTTGTGAATCTTGATAATTCACATAACAAATAGATTTTTCATATTCAAAAAAAAAAAGCAATTCCTATAAATAGACTTATACAGTATACGATTATCTATATTTATAAATATTTTTTTAATCTGAATTCCTTTTTAAAATAATAATTTTATAAATTGTATACATCCTAATATATTATTACCCATCTTTTTGATTGAAAATTATCTTTTATCTTTATCTTTATCATATTTATATTTTGTCATTATACTAATCTTATATCTTGGTAATAATATTGGATATCTTTCTCAACATTAACCATAAGAGAACGTTGGACGAGATTAATCGGTGTTGCCAATATGATAATAGCACAATGATTCTCTCAACTTTAATAAATGTCGCAAATCGATTAATATTCGTTTATTACTCGTCGTACATGTTTTCGGACAAGAAACCCGTGTCATTTTAAAATTTCTGAGTTCTTTCGATTTTACGGAATAAAAATAATTATTTAAACGGTTACACTTAACCTACGACAACTGACTGCGAATTATTTCCCGGGTTTTTTTTCCCACCATATATATCGTCTGCAGTAGTCCCTGAGTTGAAACATACAGCGAATTTCGTAGTTGGCGCAGTGAGAACTATAGTGGTGGTTAATAAATAATGTTAATAATTTACTCTATCGCTATTTTTTTTTAAAATGGATCGCGGTCCAAACCATTTTTCAAAAAAAAAAAAGTTTTTTGCGGTGACATTTATTATATCACAACAGAATAATATAATATATTATGTATATATATATATTATTATTGTTATTATTTTATTATTATGACGTATATATACGTATCATAATTCATAAAGTGCTCGGACGAAAACTTTCTTTACGCTGTAGTGTACGACGGTACTGAAAAATATGTCCGGAGTTATAAACAATAACGATCACACTTTAACGTTGAGTATTCTTTAGTTACTATTTTTTTTTTCTTGAAATGATCAGGTGTACTAATCAATCATCTGGTGTAGATAAATTATTATCTACAGTATTATTCAATACTGAAAAACGTTTATAAAATAACGAAAAAGTTATTCAAAAATGCGCATTTGTCTTACAACCTAAACGATTAGAATCACACAGACTTAAAGACTACGAGTTCCGCATTGTATACCTTTAAAAAGCCTATACAAAGAAATATATTTTTAATTTTTTTTAATAATTTAACTAATTAAATATTATACTTTATAACTAAAATCAATTATAAATAAGAACTTTTATTAATCAAAGTAAATCAATTACGTAACTGTAATAGTATATCAAAGCTATACTTGAAATAACTTAATTAATTATTATATACGTACTCTTAAGTGGATAGAAATAACCAAATTTTAAACATAGATTTTATAAAAATTAAAAAATAAATAATTTATGCAAGTAAGTGAAAACATTTACCATATTTCTGGACTTTTTTTCAGAAAAAAATCACTTTGAGTGATTCAAACCTGATATTGATTCAAGGAAGTATTATACTATCTTAAATAGAAAAATGAAAACCTAAAACCTTCGATCGTCAAAAAAACGTTGTCGGGTAGAAATGAAAAAGGGGAAAATTGAAAACCACCCCACGTCTAGAAGTTTAGATTGTAAAGTAGAAAAGTTGAGGGACAGGACAATAAAATGAAAATAAACAGAAATACGGTATTATACGATAATACGATAATTTGGGAGAATATACGGTTGGCAACAGTGAAATACTAAACTTGGCCCTTTATCTTTTTTTTTTTTTTTTTTGACAACCACAACTCTCTAACGGAATATTTTAATGTAAATTCAAAACGAATAACGTTTATTACGGTTAATAATTATATTTATGTAAAAAGTCGAGGTTTGGTTATCGGTGATTTTTTCGCTGTCGTTGTTTTAATCCGGTATATAATTTTTATCCGTTATGAATAATTCACGTGGAATTGAATAAGTGGCGGACGGCGGTCGTGTGGACGCGGTTACCGGGGTAACCAGTCGTAAGTATAACGTGTGAACGCGCATTGCGGAAAAATATTGAGAATTCGGGCGACCGCGGCAACATCAGCCGTAGTATTGCGACGGACATTGACTAGCGCAAAAAAACGAACCCCGAGACCAGCAGTTGTCCGCAAAGAGTTTGTTTTTTTGAATAGTGACAATCGCGAAAGTTCACCAGAAAATTCTATAGTCGAGACCCTTTTCAAACTGATAATTCACCGGTTCATTAGCTTGGGTCTACCTATCAACAGGGTACTGTTGATAGGTTCCGGATTTGAATGAAATATTTGCGCTCCGAGTACACTCGCACAATTCGACCACAGATATTTTTAAAGTGATACTTGTAGAGCTATTTTTTTAAACTTTTTGGCATTCTATGGTCATTAAATTAATTTATCGTGAATAATAGGATTTCTTATTCTACTACTTTGGACAATTTAAAAATATTTCGAAAAATGTTGTCGTTCTTTAGTTTTAATAGTATCAGGTGGATATCTGGGACCTTATCTGGCAGGGTAAGGGGAATTGATTTTGTTACGGATGATCCAAAATTTCCCCAAAGTTAACTATTATGTGCGATTTGAAAAAAAAAAAATGCTGTCTATTCCCAACCTTTCTACCAGGAATGTCGCTTCAATCATTAACTTATTTTCAAAAAAAAAACCGGGTAAACCGTTATTTGAATTTTTTTTTTTTTTATTTAGGGAAAAAAATTTTAGAACCATTTTATTGAATACACACTGATATATACTGACACACAGTTATAACTATTCGTGTAATAAACTCCAGAGTGTTCGTTTTTTCCCCGTTTTCAGGTGCATACGAATTTTCGGGTCTATGCAAAAAAAAAAAAAAAAAACCCAACAATCCGATCGAGGTTCATCTTTCAAGTTTTATTCAGTACGGAGGGATTTACGTAGCCGCTTCAATCGCTTTATTCGCCGTAGACGTACACCGAACTCCGCTTGGAGTTTTTCCCGTTTGCAGCGATAACTAGACGGTGAACAATTACGATATTATTTCAATATTTTCGGGGCCGATTGTCTACACCGTTCCACCACAAACGCCCGCCCGGATAGCATAAATCGACACGATAGACACGCGACTATCTTAATATATAAAAATATATCACGGCGCGTATGCGGTTTTTTCAATATTTTTTATCGTTTACGGCCCATAACCGGGTGAACGTGCGGGTATTGTTTCGAACGCGTTTTCGGACAGTTCCGATGCTCGAACGAGACGGTTTTCTTCGGGGCGCCACCGCCGATCCGCGCTCACGCCGAGACGCTCGTGCGTACCACCGGCCACGCGACGGACGCGCTCGGGTCTTTCGAGAAACGTACCGATTCGGACGATATCCCGTCCGTAGCGAAACACGACCGCGGCCCGTCTTTTATCGTACGTACAATACAAATATCTACGAGGGGCCCGGCGCCCGGATCTTTTCGCACGCGCGTCACGCGTACGCCGGTCCGTCCGCCGCACTGTTAAGCCCGACAATCGATTTGTCCGGAAACCTATTGTGCCGCGCGCGGATTTTATGCACGCGGCCGTATACCCGTATAATAGCCGCACGCACACGATCGACCGTAGTGGATTTTCGCTTTGTCCCGGTCGCCTATACGCGCACACACACGCGCGCGCAGAACAAATCCCGTCGACCGACAAGACACTGGCCGCGAAACGTATTGAATCCCCGGTAACACACTTCGCGTACGACAAATTATAGTGAACGGTCACAAACGCGACGGAATGTCGGAATAAATTAATAATAATATTATACGGGTCGGCGGAAAAAAAGAAAACGCCCAACTCGAGCGCAAGCGTCAATATTGACATTTTTAACCATTCGCGGCTTCGGACTCGCGTCCGTTGTTACCGTGTAACACGTTAAAAAACCCATATTTCTGCCGGCGCGCGAAAAAGAACAATTGAGTTTCGGTGAATTTTCGCTTGCCGGTGGAGCGATCGGGGACATAATAATAATAATAATATGAAAATACTCTGAATGGACGGGCCGCTGTTCTGCGCGGAATTCGGGGAACTAGGACGCATAGAGTTATACGATTTGTATCCGTGAATCATTGGGTATACCGAAATACGACAGTGATATAAGCAAAGTGTACGGTTCCGAGATGTTTAAGATTTTCGTAAAATTTAAACGCGTACATAGAAAAACTAGTGTGTTTAGCTGAGTTTTCGTATCCCGCTAAGTGCGACTTTTAACGCATCCCGCGTTCAATTTTCGAACATTTTTGTCGGGCTAAAACACAATTGCGTCTACACGAAAAAAAAAAAAAAAAAAAAAAAAAACCGAAAATTTCAAATGGCTATAAATATCAACTCAAATACATCGATAGAATTCGTTGATTCGTTGACAATTCTTCTACCGTTCGTAATTTTCAGGCTTCGGCGAATAACAAATAAAAAAAAAACAAAAAAAAAAAACGACCTTCCCAACGACGCGGCGGTATTAGAAAATATTATCGGCCTTCAGAAACCGCCGACGTCCGTGTCGATGCGAAATGTCCGGCGGAAAAGCTGTCGTCAGACAGACAGGAAAACAATAAAGCCGCGTGACGTCATCGCGACCCGTTCCGCGCGCCCCGTCCGCGCTCGAAGTCGAACGGTGAATTCTCATTGTCCCGTAAGTCGCGTCGTCCGGTTTTCGTTGACGACGACCGGTCGCGCGGCGCGCTCGGAAGCCCCGCGCGATCACGCGGCCGCGGCACGCCCGCTGGCCGCGCAACGTGTCGTCGTCGCAATGCACAATTTGTCGCGTTTCCGAAGTTTGCATTTTGTCCGCCGCGCGCCGCGATTATCGGCGAAAACGGAAAACGGCAAAAACAGCGGATGAGAAATATCGCCGGCGGCGCCGCGACCGTTTTTCCGCGGCGGTCGTCGCGCCCCGGCCGCCCGCAGTTCCGAGGACCGCGTAGCGACAACACGTGCGGATAACATTACGATTAACCGACGCCGTTTATGCGCGCGTAACGCGTATTTAATTATCGTTAACGCGTGGCGGGCCCGTCGTCGCGCGAACCGCGGATCGGCGGATTTATCGTTTCGCCGGCCGCGCCCCGACGAACGGGTACTTTTGGCGGTACTTTCGGTGGAAACGCGATCGCCGCCGCGCGCCGTCGGCGTTCTCCGGCGCCGTCGCCGTGGCGGACCGAAACCGAAAGCGTCGCGCGAGACGCGCGTCGTAACGGCGGCCGGCCGCATCCGGGTTCGGTCTCGGCAGTTTTTCATTCGCCATACTCATTCCGTCCCGGGCGGAAAACGAGCGCGTACCGATTCCCGTGTGCGCGACGAAACAAAGTCTCACTAAAATGTTTTCAATATTCACCATGCAGGTACAATAACGAATAACGAATCCGGACACGGAGACGCACGGTTAATGGCCGGACAGTCGAACACGGCATTGTCTGCATTTCCGGACAATGCAGTGCGATTAAATTCGATCGTTTCGTGCGAAAGCAATACGATCTGCATTTCTAAACAATATACAATTGTTATCGTGTTCGTGAATGCGTATACAATATTATATCAAAATATAGCGCAGAGCGTATAGAAATGGACGGGATTCGTATGATTGAATAAACCGCGTGGGACGGAATCAGTGTGTCCATTTTGAAAACCCGGGACGGAACTAGTATATCCTCAAATTCAAATTTTATACGGAACTTGGACGCAGCCGCTATAACGGTCGAAAATAAAAAGCGCCTAGGTTTTTACCGTGCAAAGCACACGATTATCCGTACGTTTTACTCCTTTTGGGAACACGATTCCGTACGATTTAGATCGAACAATGGGTTGTCAAAACGACCTGAAAAAAAAGGCGTAAGATTTTCCGGACAATGTTGCCGTTTATTATTTTCTTGTTAAAAATGTTAAAAAATTTGTCAATCAAATAGCGTGATTAATTGTACACACGTTTTTACTACCACTATAAAATAAAACGCATTAAATATATGATGCTCTGCGGGTACTTGTTACAAATACTTCACAAATATTTTATTATATTTTGACGAATCGAATATTCGTTATTTGTGTGATCTAAACATGTTTAGTAATATCTTAATGTAATTATTATACCTAATCACTATTTATTTTTTATTTTTATGCTATCTAATATTATAAGTATTACAGTAAATTAAAAAAAAAAAAAAATCAATTATGCGAAAGTTGAATAAAAAGCGCTAATCTTCGTTTTCCGAATACGCAAAATTAGCCCAAGTGCGCTTAAAAATAAGCCCTGTTATGAAAATTTGGCAAAACGTTGAATCTTAAAATCTAAGATACTGATACGCGTGCCCTATAATGTGCACGATTCCGTTCGCCGATAAGGACTGTACGGAATCGTTTTTTTTTTTTTTTAGGAACTCGTGGAAATGAGAAAAAACCGCGACGGGTAGGCTGCGGTCGTGGTCGGGAAACCGAAAAGGGCGATATACGGGATATCAAAGGAGTTATATACATACAATATGCTAAAAGCGACGATAAATTATCGAAAAAGAAAAAGTTGCGAGCGAGTGGTATATGACGAAGTGGCGTTATTTCCCTCTCCACGCCACACTCGAGCCGCGAGATAGCCGAGAAATTAACGAGAAATAAAATCCACGTATCGTTATTTCCAGTCAATATTTATTTTTTCCATAGTAAACTGTTGGAAATCTAGAATTTTATTTGTTCGCATCATAAATCACCACAGTGCGAAAAATCTGCATTTCTCATCGAGTGCGACATGGACCAGGTTAGAAGTAATTTCACTAACCTTAAACGAGGTTTTGAAGGGATAAAAAAACACATATCCATTCAGAATTTAAAAAGAGTTAAAAGTTTAATTCTGGTCAGCTGTGTATAGAAATTTAATAATCCGGCTTCGGCTTCTTTGTTCAAAATATCAAATCTCTGCGTTCCACTGGATTTGGCGATGGCGTATCGACAGTGGCGTACCCGGGCATTTTCAATGGAACGGGATATAGAGAATACGAATCAAAAATAAATCACAGGACCTTCAAAAGCTGGATCCGGAAAACCGATTTTTAATCGAGAAATCATAGCTCTCCTTGTTACAGGGCTGAAACATGTACATTTTTGTTTATTAAAAAGTCGACGGTAGTTCGATGTAATTTTTTTGTTTTTTAAAAAAATCCGTCGGCTATCTCTGGAAAAACATTTCGAATAAACTACCGTGGGTCGGGAAATCCTAATAATTTAATGTATACAGTTTGACCCCCCCCCCCCGAAAAAAACTTCACATTACGCTCCAATACGCGAAGAAATTCGCAGCATAGCACTGGACATTGCTTTTGTACGGACGATATTATAACCGCCCGAATCCAAAAGTCATCGTGCCAAGGGATCAGTGTGCAAAAATAGCGTTTTGTATAGTCGAAAAAGCGAAAAAAAAAAAATGATTGTTGGTCGTCACGTGGTCGGTATTATCATTGTATTCAAATCCCGGACCCTTGTATACGGATTTCTATGGCGGACAGCGATTTAAGATGGCGGAAATCGTTTCGCGTGGTTTTTTTTTTTCCATTCATATTACGGTTTACTATCGGGTCAGTTGAGAACTGCCGTTTATTATAGTCCAGACGATAACAATTTGTTACGTTTCGGACGGACGAACTTCGTGACGACTGCGACGCGACGTCATCCAAGAGCAAAGAATATTTGACTCGTTATAATGGCTTCGAATTATTATGTGAATAGCAATTCGTCGCGGTGGTTTATTTATTATTATTATTATTTTTTTTTTTTTTTTTAATACTCACCAATAAGAGAGAGATGAGTCTATTATGTCATATTATCATGAACGATAAGTATGGCGGCGTTTTGAGAGCGTAAAATTATGCGACGGAGAATATACATAAATAACACAATTTATGAAAAAAAAAAAAAAAAAGAAAATATAATCTCGGATAAACACGAGCGGGAGAAATGAGAAATGTAAGGGCTGTGAATTAGTAGGGAGTACATTTTTTTTTTTTTTGCTTAATCTAAAACATAATAATAACAATAGTAATATAATATAAAGAACTCGGTACAAAATTCGAAAATTGTGTTTGAACTCCACTTAGAAATGTAATACGTTTTTCACATTTGTTTTATTTTTTCGTAAATGTGATTTAATATAACTTTAACATTTATAGTTTTTTTTTTTTTATTTTACGTACGTTTGGTATTACTATTATGTGTATTTTTTTTGTCTGTAAACAACTTTTCGGAAGAAGAAAAATCGTATTGCTCCGAAATCCGCAACGGTTTTATTATTTAAAATTTTTAAGATTATATTTTTCCATCAAAAATCTATGTCCAAATTTCAAGAACAATATATTTTATTAAAGAAAATTGTGTCTAGTTTGTGGACAGTAATAGGGTCGTTGTTTGATTTTCCGTATAGTTGTCCTAGTGAACTTATTTTCGTAAATAACATGGAAAGTGTCGAATACGTGTCGTATAATTTGGCATGACAACAATGTTATTGATACGGAGATAATTGTGATATCCAATCTTATATGAAATTTTTTCCATCTCCTTGACAATTTTGTAAAAGCGAATTTGTCTGTGTTGTTGTTGCCCGGAATATTTTAACGTATTTTATTTCTAGTATTCTGAGAGGTTTGAAAGGTTTAAATTTTTTGTTTTTTTTTTTTTTTTTTATGGGATGGGAGGGGGAAGATTTCCAAAAGCATTTTTCATATAATTTTCTTTGAGAACATTCGGTTAGTCCTGTGTAGAGTCACCGAGATTTTGATCCTCCCAATTTGCGGCGTCGAGGTTTTCTATAATCCTAAACGGGGCGGGTGGTCGCTTTGATGTAATATGTGTGCACACGTGTGCGTGCATGTGTTCATGTGGTCCGCGGTCGTCGATGATTCGTGACCGGTAATCCGAGTTGACAAGAGAAATTTCGTGAACGTCAACGCAAAAATAGCATGTCGAAAAAACCAATTGTGTGTCCTACTTGGCCGATTGCCACTTCGGGCGGGCGCGGCGGACTTTGCGGCGGCGAAGAGCACGCGCGCGCGAATCGCGAATATGTGTTGCGGATATAGAGCGTCGGTTCCGAGGACGCGGATCGTCTTCGCGCGGCGATAAATTTAACGGACGAATACGAAAAACAGGATTAAACAATTGGATTGTTACGGGCTTAATGCGGCGGTATATAGCGGCACTGCCGTGCGGGAAACGAGCGAAACGCTAATATTCGAGATTCGACGACGACTAGAACGGGGACCGAGAAAATATAATAAAAATCTTTTCGAATTCACGCGCGCTGTTAAGTCATTCTTAAATTAGACGGGCCGCCGCTGCCGCCGGATTCGCGTTCGCGACCTTATCGATCAACTACACCGTTCGAGCTGGCACGTCTATATTCGGACTCGTCAATCAGTTACTAAATGTAATTTTTTTTTTTTTCAACTCTGGTTATATTTGTTTATTATTTTTACCCCGCGGATATATACTCGTATATATTATATATATATATAGTGCGTCAAACGAGGAAATCCAATTTATAAATATTTTTTTGTAGTCGACCGAACCGATTTCAAACGCGTGTGCGCACGAGTATATTATGTCAGAAGCGAAGCAACTAACAACCGTTCAATGACGGATCCAGAGTAGAATTTTTACTTTGCAAAAAAAAAATACTACGTGGCATTAGGACGGGAAAGTTGAGAATGTAGGACACGCGAGGTTATTTGATTTCTATCTGCAAGCACCGATAAACCTTCAGTAACTTTAGTTTTTGATCGGAGTAAGATTTCCGGTAGACAATTTGTTCGGGCAGACAAATAAAAATTCATCACAATATAATCAATACATTCGTCGCTCCGCCCCGCTTTTTTTTTCTAAAATCTAATGTCCTGGTTCTATATAGTGCACAACAATCGAATGATCAGTTCCGGTACAAAAGCATATTAATTAGTTTAGAATTGACGAAAAACGAAAGTATTCCAAAATAATAATACCGACACTATAATATTATATTGCGGGGTTTCAATTTTACGAAGTCGTTATACATAGACACTTATTTCACTTACGATCCATAAAATCCTACTTTTAATCACTGAAAATGGCGAAAGAGAAAAAAAAAAACGTTTTAACGAACGAGTCGTTAGTATATTTATATGCGTGCAAATCAAATAAATCATTATTAATATTCTTTAATCGAATATTTTTAGTATTTTTTTTTTTTATGGTGTTCTATTCAGGGTTTTTTTTTTTTTTTAAATTAAAATTTGTGGTTCAAAGCGAATATTTCATTTTCTCAGTATAAATTTCAACGGAAAGTTCGATATTCTTATTTTAATCTGTACGCTATGGACACTCGGATGACTATTACGATTTAAGTATGATAATTTGAAATTACCTTTCTCCGTTAAGCCGTGTTATTTTATCGATCACTGAATTCAACGAATATCATACTGGTCCCTATATAATTCGCATGTTAATACTATTGGCTCTCCGACGAACCGGCAAATCCTTCGAATTAAATCGTTCCGTGGGATTTTCCGGAAGAATAAAAGTACAAAATTATTCGACGGACACCGCGGCGGGAAATTCGGAGTAATCGGAAATCCGGTCCGGCGAATGTATAACAATTTCCGAATATTATGTGTGGTATATAGGTATACGGATATTCACGGCGAGTGAGAGGGACGCGGAATATGGACGGAACGTCCATAAAATAATATCGCACTCTGATCCGTAAAGTCACTAACGGGTGTATTACTATCGTTGCTGCTTAAAATTAGTTTTTTTTTTTTTTTACCCCTTCACGTTCGCCTCGCGCGCGCTGTCAAATCGCTACATTACGTCGGCGGCGGCGGCGGCGGCGGACGTCTCCAGGTTTTATGTAGGTAGGTAATAAAAAACCCACAGAACGTCCGACGACGACGGTGGCGCCGACCAAACGACGAATCGATATTATATTGTACACACGAACGGGCGTTAGGAAAATATCGGTAAACTTTTCGGGAGGAACGGGGGCACCGGGGAGGAGAAGGCTGTTTTTTTTTTTTTTTTCTTTTGTGCTCGAGTTTGTATGCACACGGTTCGACGTGGCACACGGATGTACGACGACGGCGGCGAGGTGAATAATTTCAAACGCCTCGGAATATTTAATATCATAGAACACGATACCGCTGAACAGGGGCGTGGGGGGGGATAGGGCGGGCTTCGGGCCGGAACTTTATTTTAAATTATTACGGCACCCTACCCCGAGTTCGCGGTGAACGCGCATTTTTCGTTCAGCCTTTTATTAGTGCAGAATCGTATAATAATATTTACGGTAGAAAAAAAAAAAAAAATCTTACCGAATTCATAACCGTATCAGCACTAGTCTCGTCACTGTCTAACCGGGCGTTACCGGGATAGTTTGTACAAAAACAAACGATACAAATTTCCATAGTATCCACATAGTTGTCCACATAGTTTTCTTGTGTTCAACCTTAAGAGCCGAAATTTCCCTGCCATTTGATCAACATAATAACCATCGACCGATAATGAATCTCGAATGTCGGCAGTAGCTCGTCTGATAAAATCATAATTATTATACTCGCAGCCTTCCGTTATAATTAGCTGTAACGCCGGCATCAGCTATAACCACCGTCCGCCGCTGGGATATTAAAAATGTTTTTTTTTCGTTTCGTTTATTTACAATCGAATTAACCAAGGAAACACGCCAATAAACACGAAAAAAAAAAAAATGCTATATTCCAATTATAAAAACACTGTTTTTTTGTTTTTTTTTTTATCCGTGTCCCCAAGGTAACCCGGTAATGAATTTGAAAACAAAAAATGACGCAATTTTCGTATTTTAAATACAAAACGCACATGTAAGCCATCCTTTAGGGGTTGAATTCGCGGACGAAAAAAAACTTTTCCTGTTGTTCTAAATGTCAATCATATTTTCCATTGTAAATGTCGCCAAGATCGGAATGAAAAACGTATACTTGTATACACGACAAACAAACAGACTTTCAAATGTATAACGTAGGTAAGTACATCGATTATGACGCGCAACGAATTTATCGATAATTATGATATTTGTATTTATCAGGAGATCGGGACGAGTGACAATAAATTACGTACCGAATAATAGCGTATAGCGAAACATTGAAAATCATTATTTTTACCGTGTACATAGATATATTATTAAGGCTCTTGGGGGCGATATATCAACCCTATCACCCCCGTAAATAATACACGCCACTGCAGCGGAAAACTATAACAACAACGTTATTTTTCGATTTAGGTTTTTCGAAACTAAAACATGTTTTTGTGTCATGTCTATCTATCTGTTTATAATATATATATACATTATACATATGTATGTATTATATATATATATATATAGTATATTGGAAATCAAAGTGGATTTTCATTGGCCGTTTTTCTAAAAGGAAAACACCCCTAACGAGTGTTCGCGGGAAGATAAATAGACGACGTTTGACACTGAACGTCCCGCGAAATACTAAAGTTCGATTACAGCGAAAACGGGAAAAAGAAAAAGGAAACGCACACTCTATCGCCGGTGTTCCAATACGCGAAAGATTATTTTTCCATTTGTACGTGAAAAAAAAACCCCCATCGTTGGTGGGCAATAGCCAAGATTTAACAGGTTATACTCTCGATTCGGCGTATATTTTTATTCTACAGGTAGGAAGAAACCGTCCATGGGATCTAGAACGATTCCATTATTGATTAACGATTATTGATAATAATTGGGCTGTTGTAGATTTAATAAAGAAAAAAAAAACACCTACAACTATAAATCCTAAAAAGACATCAAAATACAATAAAACACATTGAAACGCTGTAAACCTAACTTGATTTAATATTGACTAAATATTAACTATAAAAAAATAACAAGAAAAAAATTGTACGAAAAGTAAAAGATTCAAAACTTCCGAGTTCATTGTTATAAGATTCGATTTTTCAACTAAGAAATGTATTTGTTAAAATAAGACCAAAAAAAAAAAAAAAAAAAAATAATAATAATAATAATAATAATAAAAATAAAATGACATTCGTTTTGAATCCGTTTGATATCTTCGAAACAAAAATGAACACGAACCGATCGAAAACGTTACGCGTAAATATACAAATAAATTTACGTTCGTATGCCATAAAAAACATTGTTAGTTTTGAACGACGGTGTTTTTTATCCATCTATGTCCATCAATCGGAAAATAATTTGCATATTATACAATCCGACGCTTACATTTTACTATTTCGGAGCACGAAAAAATACAATAAATATACGCGTTAAATAAAAATACACCCCGAAATTCATTCGGAAAAAAAAAAGTTTCGATGGTTATACATCTGGATAATTTTTCTTTTATAGTTATTTCCGCGTATTTGAGTGTTTTTTTTTTTTTTTTTTTTATGATACATCTGTGAACTTTTATAATATTTACTCATGGTATTTACAACCGCAAAATATTACTGTATAATACAGAAATATGGCGTATACAGGGTGATCTTTTGTGCATCATGAACCAGCGAATTTTCCCCGGTGGATTTCGAGTAAATTCGGTTTCTGTATTTTTTTTTTCGCCCAATAATATTGAACTTTTTATGGAGCTTTATTTTAACGAAATTTCGTAGTTTATATCCCCGCTTCCAACTCACGTATACCTTGAAATCGGTGTTAAATTTCTATTTTCAAACGGCTTAAAAAAGACGATTTTTCGTAAAATGTCGATACGCGCGCTACCGACTTATACATGAACACTGTTTACGGGTTGTAACGTGGAAGCAGGGAAGCGCGAGTATCGAAAAAATGCACACGATATGTATAAATGTCTTATCGAATCTGGCAGTTTGAAAATCCAAAGCCGACGTGTGTTTAATGTTTACCGGCGTGACTGTTTCTGTAATACTGATGTACGGTGAAATTCGTAAAATACCGTAAATTAAATTAGATAACGGTTCTGTATATATAAAAAAAAAAAAAAAAACAACCAAAAATCAATTTTCATTCAAAACATTTGCAGCGATCGCTAGTAAAACGCGCTCGTAGGAACATGCAACACCCTGTGTATATATTATACGACGATAACGTCTTGTTATTCGACCCGACGCATCATTATATTTTATAGATATTATTTATTATTACATATTATACGCTATACACGAATATATTTCGCATGTAGTTCAAATTTAATAAAAAAATTTAAATTTTATTATAATGTATTCGGAATTTTGTTCGGGGGTTTTTTTTTTTTTTTATTATTTTTTTTTACATAATATATTTTTCCTTAATCGCAAACGATTTGTCCACTTTTGTTCTTAGCCCCGTTAGAATCTATACGCGTCCGCAAGTGCAACTCTTCCTGCGGTCGCAAAACAATTTCGTTTTTTTTTTTTTTTTTCATCATTCTTTTTTATTTTTATTATATGCGATTTTTTTATTCTCGTTCGGTATCGCGCGGGCGTCCCTAATTTCCTAATAAAATAATACGTACGTATGCATATAAATACGCGCGTTTACGGCACGAACGCCGTTTAATGATAATTATCATTTGGCCATTTATTTAGCCGTACGCAAGTTGGCTTTAGGGGATTGTGCTGAAAAAATAAATTATGGAAAAAAAAAAAAAACACGTTTACAAAGTAATTTATAATATATATTTATAAAATTATGAAAACGACGACGATAAATAAAAACGCCCAAAACTAAAAAAAAAAACAACAACCTTGCGCCACATAATATCATACCTACGCGTATTCGATATCGTAAAATTGCCGTCGATTACTGCGCGCGGCTTAACGGCGTATTCACTTACCTTTATGTGTACAAGGTGTTGTTATCTACACGCCGATGACGTCATTTAGCAACGGCGGTGTGCTCCCGTCATATAATTATGTGCGTGGTATGTGTGTATGGGACGGGACTACGTTCTTTATCGTCTGGTTCATATAGGCCGAAAAAAAAAGTTAATTTCACCAAGTAGGCGTATCTGAGGGTGGCTAACTTATATTAGAGGTATATATATATATATATATATATATATATATATATATATTTCGAAGTTAAAACGAGATTTATTATCGTTATTATTTTTTAACTTATTTTTCACTCTTTAAAACCCCGAAACGATTTATTGGTTATGAGACATTTCGAGCATGCAGAATGATCCGCATATCACGAACCGGCTTAAAAAACCGATTTCTCGGAGGATTTTAAGTGAATTTGATTTCTGGTTTTTTTTTTTTTTTTTAGTCATTATGGAATCGTTTAAGCATTGTTTCACGCTATTTTCAATGTTCACCCCTACTCATTACACGTGAAACGACCATATACTTCGAACCTTTCAATAATGATTCGCCTTTACTGAACACAAATTCAATAATAGACTTAAAAAAAAAAAAAAAAGTATACAAAACGTAACGTTTATGTCAGATTTGACGGACGTTTATGATATAAAACAGTTAACAGTTCAAATCGCAGGAGTTAAGAAGAGTGATGAACCAACTAAAAATCGTACATGTACAATTTACACTTCTGGTTTAGATTTTGAACTGTTTCGAATCTGTGTTCAAACGGATATGGTTTCTATTTGGAAATCAAAACTACATACTCGTTTTAGACACACGGAATAGAGGCGAACAAATTAAAACAGTCTTAAAATTAAACTTTAGCGATTCCGTGTAACGATTGCGAAAAAACAAAACGGAAATCGAATGCATTTGAAAACCTCCGGGAAAACCGTCGGTTCGTGACGGGCGGGTCATAACGCGCGTAGGTGTTTGGCGTATTCGTCGATCGAGCCAGAGGTAGGGAGCACGGGACAGGTGTACTTTTATATTGTACACCGTAGGCGCAAAAAAACTGAAAATGTTTCGCGGGTTGCCGGCGGTTGCAATTATAATTAACGCCGCAAAATATTTTCCGAAGGGGGAAAACGCGTGTCAAAATATAGCTAATATTGTAATGTTATAACACTGTACGGAAAATTGATCGGGTCCGACGAGAGTCGGGCCGTTCGTCATGTCGACCGTCATACACCCGATGCGAAATAACGGCCGCACAGTAAATATTACCGTATCACACGGACACAACAGTATTATTATGCTATCCGTGGTCCGGGGTTAAAACAACTGCGTTCAATTGGGCACGCGGTAATACGCGGTGGTAAAAAAGTAATGCTGCGAACCGACGAACCGGTAACTTTTAAAAAATAGGTAAAATATTAATTACATAAAAACAAAAAAATAATACAAATTCGAAATTTGAACTCGCGTTCTGAAAATATCGATTAAAAAAAAAACGGATATCCAAAGATTCGAACGGTAATAAAACCGACGTTTAACACAAATATATTTTTGAGATTCGTGACATCGACTTACCCGTACATAATTGTAAAGTTAAAAACGCTGTCGTGTACATAGTTTTCTCGGCATTATTTCGTCAAAGGTTTTTACAACTTCTGAACGGATAAAATCACTTTGAAATGTAAGCACTCGCTGATATTGTATAAATCGATTTCCTTTTCGAAAACATGTTTAAAAAAAAAATTATCACGACTATACAATAGGCGATATTGTGTTGATGACGACAACACGCGGGACTACTTGCGAATTCGTTTGGAAAATCGAATTCGAATATTTTCCGGTCAATACATTTTTACACGAAATTTCGTTCAAATTGCCTATTTACGCAACGCCTCAAATGTACTAATTAAAAATAATAAAATCCTAAAGAACTTCCACGGGAAACCCTGAACGCACAAAGACTCGATTATAATAACACAAACTCGTTCGAAAACGGAAATTTCATCTCGAGGAGTACGTTACTGGGAGGGGGAAAACCCGTACCACCCCGCCGGCCTTCCTTTTACTACGGCTGCGAGAGAACGCAATTTCGGTTTCCTGTGCGCCCGCCGTCGACAGACGGAGACGGCCGTTTTACGGGTCCATTTCCCCTGCCCGCCGCCGATTTAAACGGTCGCTTTTTTTTTTTTACGACTGCGGATATAAATGCGCGTTTAAATCGGTTCTACTTGTATATATTATCATGTATATGTAAGTACATCAAATTTTTTTTTTCCTTTTTTTAATTCGTCCTTCGACGTTATATTGTCGTGGCCATTCGACTGTATATTAGTAAACGCGGGACCGACAAAACGGCGAGTTATTATACGAAATAATATAATTTATAACGTCTTTAAATAAATCGACGCAATAATAATTTTATTAAATAATCTATAGACGTCTACATTTGTTCTGATTTTTTATTTTTAGAATCATTGCTACAATACTACGTGCAACACTTGTAATATATTTTAACGGTTTGAAAAAATTATTCGCTACGCCCCATGGCATGAGATTATTATCGTTAAAAACTCGTAATGCGATATTTTATCGATAGATTTGGCTGTGTATATAATTGATTTCGATTACGTTTCGTTGTTAAAACGGAGCGAGGGACGAACGAAATTTGGTTTGCGTATTTAGTGTTTACGCAGCGAGTCCCGTATTTTACGTAGGCACCACTAAATATCTCAGTTCGATGAATTTAAATTGAGAAGGGTATTACGGGAGGTGATGGGTAGGGGAGGGGATACCGAAAATCACATTGTTGAGATGATTTGAAATTGTTTAACGATAGGTTGTTTGACGATACAATATTACAACATAGCCGCGTCGCCGGACGTAAAATCGTACATCCGTACAATAATAATTATTATAATTTATAACGAACGTGTGTGTCTTATTTGAATATTATTTCGAATAAATTATCAAACGCTTTGTTCCGCTGGATGGCATCCGCATGACTCTCAAAGGCGCGGTCTCTCGCGTGTGTATTATGATGACGCTTTTGTTAGTAATATTCTGGACGCTACCGTTAGTGGAGCCGCGTATTAACCGCTGCAGCGAATAACTTTGAACCGCCGTATTTTTTTTATTTTTTATTTTTTTTTTTTTAAGATTAAATTCAACACAAAATTATTATTGTTGTTATGTTATTACGAGGGCCGTGTTATAATGCTCCGAGCCGCGCGCCTGCGGAGAAGCGGACTGCAGCCGACCGCGAAAACAATGCTCAACCGTCTGCTATTATTATAATATTTACCGCGTGTGGAGCTTCGGTTTCCTGCACGTTATATCAATGTGCGACGAGTACCCGCCTACATAATATTATGAATAAATTAATAATATTGTATTATCGTAGAGTTTTTTTTTTTTTTTCAAAGTTTTAATCGATAACGGTCGGTCGGAGGGTATTACTCCGACAACGTTGTTATTGTGCGTCGGATAAGTGCACGTGTACCCTACCGATCTGGGGGGTTTTTTTTTTTTGTTTTTCTTTCTTCTCGGTTTCGTACCAGAGTTACGGAGTCCGCGGCCTATGTCATAAAAACTACAATAGATACGGGGTAGTAGATATTACCAACGCGAAGCTACATGCATACGTCGCACGGGGGGTCTGATTCAGTGGCGCTTCACGTATATGGGACGCATTTTTTGCACAGACGCAATCACAGTTATGAAGACACGTAGGATAACTGTCGGTTATCCACAATAACTCAAAAGAACGACGGCTAATCATGATATATCGATACCACTAAGATATATCGAGCCACTAAGTCGCAGCGTCAGCTATAAATCACTTAATTAAAGGATATGACGCGTGTGGGAACTTTATCGACTAGTTTTAGAACAACGCGTTTTTTTATGAAAAGCACGGCGTATTGCACGAGTAATACTTTTGCTGGGAGAACCAGCACAATATGTACGGGGGCTATTGATATTAAAAAAATTCAACGTATTTGAATTAGAGGCTGTAAGCACCTTCGCGAGACATTGCAGTTTCATAAATTTATCATTTTTAATTTAAATATTTTTGAAGTTAAAACAAATTATTTATACACTTTTGACTTAAGTTATTACTACGCGAGACTTGTTGTCTGAACGGTTACATGCATCATAAACTATAACCGTGCTATACTTGATATTATGTTTTATTAATGGCAGATTTGGTGACTTTAGGCAATCATATGCTCAACATTCAACCGACCCAATTTAATGGCATATTTGTTGAGGATAATGCTTGGGATATCACCATACCTCTTCACATACAATTTTCGAGTTGTGGAAATAATGTTTCGACACCTAAATAAATTGTTGTCTACATTTTAAGCTCTCCCATAAAAATTCACATCTAAGTATACCACTATAGTGTTACTATAGTCCTATTATTTATCTACGTAACTAATTCATAATCCATCATATATTTTCATCGCAAAATAGCATCATGAAAAAATCACGTGGAATCAATCCACACCAGTAGATAATTGGAAAGGTATGCTGGTTGCAACACAAGAGTTTAATAGTCAATAAACAATAAAATATAACATTTTCTACTATTTCATATATTATTTTTATAACATCTATATTTTGACGTCGCAAAATATGACGTTATTTTATTATTACCACTCGTACCTGCTCGATTTAAGAACTAAGCAAATATAAGTTAGGTATCTGTCAAAATTGAAAGTGTCTAAAAGTATTTTTAACTGAATTACAACAAATAAAACAAAATTAAATTAAATAAAACTACTATTTTCATCAACTTTCATGTTTCTTTTTCGTTTTTTCCGGTTTTAATCAACTATTAGAAGAATTATATAAAAATTGAAAACAAAAACAAAAACAAATTATTCTCTAATAAATTCACACTCGCATTACTCATATGTATTTTGTTATTGATTCGAGGTAAAAAAAAAAAAAAAAAATAAAATAAAATAACGAGTTATTACTTGCAACTGTTTAAGTTACTAATTATAAAACCATATTATTATTTAGTTACTCCATAAACTCAAAATCCTGAAAGTATTAATGTACCTCGTTTCTTATGAAATGATTAAATTACAATATTTTATTGTAATATTGAGCAATCGTGCAGTAAATTCGAGATGGTTTTAAAAGAATTAAACCTTGTTTGTCTAGCGTTCTTCTCTTTAAACTGTTTTCTGTAGTTTTATAATTTCATTTTCTAAGTAGGTATATAAATACTGTAGTTTAGCTCATATACGAATTTTATTACTTGTTTTTATATACCTGCGGCTTTTAAAGTGTGTTACAGTTAAACCTGAGTGTACGAACACCTCTCTTATCGAACAAAATAATAAGGACCGGCAAAAATATTTGTATTTCTATATATTTCAACGTGTTTATAACGGATTCGGACAGTAATACTTCTTTCCGTTGTAATAATAACGAACTGTTTCATATCATAGTAATACATAAAAACTCAAGTGATTTATACTTTTGACCGATTCCTATTGTACAGCTGAAAATGATAACGTTTATGTTTTGGTCAATGCAGAAAAAATATGCCCTATTATCGTATTTTAACCAGATACCGTTATCCGTGTCCGCGTTGCTTATTCTGAGTCGGCTCTCTTTCCGTCTCCTATTTTGCGGAAACTGTTTGATTTAAAAAAAATTTAGAAATTATTCGCTGCATAGACACTTGTGGCTTGTTTATTCGTAAATTCGCAGAAAAATTTGGCATCGAAGAAAAGGCTAGTAGTTGAATAAACTTGTCTATAGAAACCTGTGGTGTCATTTTAAAAGGAAAAAGAGAAACATTTACCCCTCTCCTCTTTTCGTCAGCGGGCCGCTATCGGAGCGGGTATGGACTGGCGTAGGGCTAGTTTAGGGCCGAAAGCCTGCAAACATGATTCGTGTCTTACAGCCACTCTGAGCTACAGTTTCTTTAAGATTTATTTGTGATTTTTGTGATATTGATTTGTGATATTTAGTCGTGATAAGTGTAATAATTGTGTATAATATTTATTTTATTGTATTTTTTGTAAACATTGATTGTACTTTAGCTCAAATTACCGGGCTCCTGTATGAGCCAATATGAATTTTTGAAGAGTTTCCATTTTGATTTAATCCATTCTATGATAATACTAATGTTCATGGTGACGTGTTTATATTTTTTCTAAATATATGTCTTGTACTCCATACTTATTGACATAAATAGAACATAAATTGGGATAAAATTCCCCTCAAACTGAGTCTTCATTATACGGTAGTTAATAGGTAATATATTTAGATATCCCTGTATATATATATGTATTATTTAGTCATTGTTGTCACTCAAAAAAAAAAAAAAAAATGGATTATTCATGCCTACGGTATTAAGTATAAAATTATGTAATACGAATGTTTGTAAACATATAAATAAAAAATAAATAAATGAATGTGTCGCTTTGGGGTATTATGATATGTGTATTGTACAACCGGTTTCGAATTAAAAATTCATCATCAGGTAGATCACAAAGTCAAAAAGTAAAATACGACTCAATATGAATAAATATTTTCTATTTTATTTTTTTTTTATTTCTACATATAAATTATTTATTTATATATTTATTTACGAGAATTAACCATTCAATAATTTTTTTTTTTTTTACTTTATTATTTTATTAAAAATATTTGTATTGAGATAAAAATGTAATTGTAACGAATGAGTTAGCGAGCGGTTTTTTTTTTTCATTCGTATTATGGGGCGGTCAAATTTTCGCCCCCCCCCCCTCTCAAACGTCGAAATGATGCCACTTATAAAATCACTATAATCTTTTTACAACGATCACTTTTGATGGTCCCTTATGTGTCCCTTTTAGGCATGTTTCGCTGTATTTATAGATTTTAATGTAAACTGATAGGGGCTGTAGACTACCAGCTTTTATACATACACAATATTTATTCCTAAAACCCACGTTGCATTGTCGTCCTGAAATTCTAATTTTTTCATTCGCCACGTCTTTCATTGTTTCGCCATTTTTTCGTGACATTATACATTTTTGAAATCCGTGAATACGAAAAAAAATACTAAAGGAAAAATAAAAATAAACCTGTGGCAGAATGTATAATTATTATACGCTCAGCGTCGGCGTGAATCGTTATAAATAAATAATTATAATTTAAAATATTATTAATACCTTCATTTAACTCGAGGATTTAACGCGTTCTGTATGATATACACAATTACGGGGAAATTAAGAGAGAGGGGGGGGGGGGTAAATTTCACAATTATTAAAATCGTTTTATCTGTACAAATAAAATGTCGATTATTAAAATGTGTTGCGATTTTTTCCATTCACACGGGGCCAGTCGAAACTGCTGAAACGCTGAATATTGGATTTTCTTTAAATGAAACGCTTAAAAAAACACACACCGTCTATATACCTACATAATAACACGACGGTCGATCGTGGTAAATTGGAATCGACGCAAGCGGCACTATAGTTTTGAAGTGTCGTTTTTACTCGAGCAGTTTCCGTCAACCTCAATTATTTATGTATATTTTTACTAAAACGCATATATGTATTATAATGTAGTGTGCCGATGTTACACGAGCCATATTATGCATATGATGCATCATATATGCACCTTCGAGCAGGTAAGTTCTATAAAATAAAAGCAAGTTTCCGATCGTGTGTAACGCAATAATTTTGTTGAGGGGCGAGACACGTTGAAGTTATTGATTTCCATATTATATTACTATGGGGCCGAGTCGCGTACCAGAAATCGTTCAACTGCTATTTAGTAGCATTGACAGACCTATTATATTTACTATCGGGGTCCTGCGAAACGCCAGGAAATAAGAATGAATTTGGAGTAGTAAACAATACAAGCGGAGAAAAAGCTCGATCCACAGTTCCATTAAATGAAAACCTCTAAAACGGTCATACACGCTTTTTACATACGCTTTTAAGGAGATTTACATTAGAGATTATTGTCGACGTCGCCGCCGCGGGAATAGAAATAAAAACCCGAGTCGAGTGTATAGAATATGCTAGGAAATTACATACGAAAATACTGGGTGATTTTTTTTAGATTCTAAGTGGAGCGAAGAAGCTTATAGTTTTACAAAAATGTTTATTTTTTTTTTTTTTTTGTAGACCATTTTTATACCAGAGAACTTAATCTGATTTTTATGTGTAACAACTTTTCTGAAAGGAAATCGGTGTGAGAGGTGCTTTAAGAATGTCATTTTTCGATTTTCTCAAGAGTTTTTTCATAAAATGCGAAAACCGAAAAAAACGGAGGAAAATGAACGAAAAATATTGGTTTACTATTTCGATTTTGTTTTCTGTGGACAAATTTTCCATTAGAAATTTCGCTCCAACTTATAATGATAGCAATTTCTCTAAAAGGAAATTTGGCCGGTGAGGTACTCTAGAGAGGTCATTTTCTCAAGAGTTTTTCAAGAAAATATGAAAAACCATGGGATAAAAATGGTATCACTGCACTGGAAAAATCCGGGAAGAACGTAAGAAAAACGGGAAAATCGGTATTGTAAACAAATATTATTACAGATAATATTTAATGCCTATTTAATTATTTTACGGTAATATGACATATATATATATTATTGACAAAACATCACTATCAATTGATCTCCGCTCAGAATCGTATTTTGTTAGCTATTGTTAATCGTCGCTAACAGATTCACATCAAATTACCTAGAAAAGTGACCACATTATCCTAGGACGTCTTTTTTAATGCGAACTAGATATTTAATATTATTGTGATAGTTGATACCTGATAGTTATAAACGTAACTTGTGTTATAATTAATTATTATTTAAAATAAAAACTATAATAATAATGCAGACTCCGAGATGGAGCTATTATACTTTTAACTACGATTTATTCCTCAGGATAATTGTTTGGTTATCAAAAACAGTTTTTCGTTTAGTTATAATACTTAGTGAAAATTCTCAGATATTTCGATGCCTCTCTTTTCGGGTTAGTTAAGGTTCAGGTAGTTTATAAGATGCGAAATTTTCGCCCAGTAATTTATTTTCTGGAGCAGCCTACTAGCACACCCATCATATCTTTTTTTATAGCCCATTTGTGCCCAAAATACGTTTAATATAAACGAGTGAATAATAATTTGTATAAATAAATTAATTAAATAATGCTGAATTTTATGTAAGCTATTGTCATATTAATTATTTTCTAAAACACGAAATTTTGAAAAAATTATAAAATTTAAATCATATTATTCGGACAATTAAAGTATTAAAATCGACTTATCTACTTAATGCAAGTGTCTTTCTTTTTTTTTTTTTTTTAAGATTAATTTAATTTTTAATTTTTCGTGTATACCACACATATATCGTGTAACATAATTCCAAATTCAATGTATGCGATTACATGCTACGATCAGAGTTAAATGACCATGAGCATTTAATCATGACCCAACATCATATGCGAAATTGCTGCATATGGGCTTTACTACTTTGACAGGTAGTACTTTATCTCTCGGACGCGCCTGTCCACATCCCTCGGGGCGCAAATGGGCTGTAGTCATAATTTCATATGGTCCTTTCTTTTTTAGTTATGCTAAGTTTTTTAATTTCCCCCGTTGAATTTTGAGGCATTTGTACACATCACTGCTCCTTTTTGCACAGAACTCTGCATGGGTCGCCTTTATTATCGGACAAACGGTATTTCGGATATTTTTAATTTTGCACGATTTTCTGTCATTTTGTGTGTTTGTTATTTGTTTTGATCGTGTTATAGGTTAGGATGTAACATTATTGGCGTATTGTTAATTTATTTGTCTATTTATTTATACTATCGCAATGTGTATATATTATATAGAACCGCGGTAAGTTATAGTTGTTGTAAATTTCATACACTTGAACAAATATTTACACGATGTGGGATTATTTTTTTTTTCTCTCGTGCAGTGCATACGTCACGTACTATAGCAATAATACTGCACTATATAATATATATACTTTCATAAAAAACCAAAATAAACATCGTATATTCAATCAAATCGACATTTGTTTTTTTTTTCTTTTGCTTTTTTCCCGCGACGGCAACACCGTCACAGAGATCCGCGCGAAACGGAAAAAAATATCGATTTTTACCCCGGTACATAATATTATTATAAACGTATAAAAATCGTAGGGAACGTATTTGTTATAATGAACGTGAAAAAACGTACGTCGTGCCGGATAATATTTTCCAAACGACATTTGGCGCGTTCGGCCGGAATTACGTGAAAATAAAACGCCTGGCGACCGTAAACAATTTTCCGCGCCCCTGCAATCCGTTTTATTCGATTTTCCGGTAGTTATTAAACGATAGGTCGTATATTATAATACGACGATACGGCTAAGAATTTCTCGGCATTTTTCTATTTCTCGATAATTTCTTCGACGGTAATAATATAACGGAACTCAAAATGATATTGAAGTTATTTTCACCGAGTCACAATAATTTATATTCTTGTTTTTGATTATCGCATCAAATTGGAAACGTATAAAAAAAAAAAAAGCTAGAGAATATCCGAACCGTATGAATCAATCTAAAGTCCCGGGCGCGTCCATATAATAGGTGGGACCATTTCATTGATAAACCCATAGAATATTTGATCACGCTACTCCGTGAGTTAATTATAATGCTTGGAAAGTTCTTTTTAAAAATGGAATTAGTTCACGTACACGTTCGTCTGGTTAAGATGGAACTAATTTCAGTCTAGTTCTAGGTTTGAAATAAGGAACTTACTGTTAGAAAATAAGTTACATATTTTTGGTTTATCACATTTATTTTATCACATCATAATATAATATTTATTAAACCGAGTCCATAAACTAATAATCCACAAATATTCTTCTCGAGGATATTGGGACAAATGTGTACATATTACTAAAAGTACGTAATTGTTATTTTTATAATTTGAAATTTAAGTATATCGTTAATACACACGAAGGGAAAAAATTATAAACATTTTTTTACAAGTACAATTTTAGAAAACGAATATCAATTCCTACATATTATAAATACAAATTATTTAAATCGGACGGGTTTATCAAAAAACAAAAAGGGAGTAATCAAAAAAAAAAAAATCCTTCATTTTTTTCCGAAAAATTTACAAAATTCCAGTACGTTTCTTCGCAGATTTGTCCCTCCCCGTTAATTTCATGAAATCGAAGGAACAATATCCTTTGAGTCCGTTTATTTCAAGCACTGGAATTGTGTGATAAATTACAAATGTATGCGATAATATGTAAAATATATTTGAAAATGTTCGCGAATTCTGATAATTTTGAGGGCACGTGCTTTTAACAAATGCATACCCATCTGGCTATTTTTTTTTCGTATATGTAAAAAAAAAAATGTCTCATTACTCTCCATAATATTTTACTCAAGGGGGACGTTAACGTTCTATTCAAAACTATTTTATAAAATATTTAATTTTATTATAAAAGTACAAACATATTTTGTTGTTTATAGATTATTATCGAACTGAAACAATCGCCAATTTAAAGTGATGATTAAGACGCCCGGAGCGCACAATGCAGTAGATGCAGTACTCGGTAACCTGTGTGGGCGTACAGACGATACGGCATTAACGGGTATTTGATCAACGCAATATTTGCCTTCTCTATATGCACCTGCAGCCGCCTATACGGGCGGTCAACTTCGTATCTGTTACGGGATTCGGTCGGTTATAACGTAGTTTTTTTCTCTATATATTTTCTGTAAATGCACACAATGAGCATATTCGCCGGAGTTTAAATATTACACGGCGTTTATCCTCGTGTACGAAAAACCCCCAAGTATCTATTACCGCGCGGTACTTTCTCGTTTGCCCGGCGATTATATTTTCACTTCTCTCTATCCGATGAGGGCAGTCCGCGTTCATTCGCAGGCGCAATGTAATTACGTCCCCGGTGGAAATATTGTATTGTAGAAACCGAGAGCGCAAAATACGTAAAATGCCAATACGGAATCTATACAGTTGCAATACCGTTCCGTCCGACGGATTTCGCGGCAAAATCGATGGAATGGCGGTGAAAAGGATAAAAAAAAGGGCGATATCGTCAATCGCAATAAGGATTATACCTATACGACGTTACTACTGCAATGGAACCGCGGCTAAACAACTAGACACAATGGCATTGCGACGCATTTCGGCCGTAAACTTGGCATTTGTATACACGCGCGACCGTGTAAATATTGAAATATTGCGGAAAACACAGCAGGCAGCGATTATCGCCGGATTTCTGTGTTTCTGCTATAGTTATACGTTAATGATGAAATCACAGCCGTAACACCTGCGTGTGTCACCGAAATTACCATATCGTGTACCGATACAGTCATAGAGCCGCGAATAAATCTATCTCTTTGCGGCACGAATCGAAAATATTTGTTTTACCCTTTTATAATCTGTTTGCCGATGTTAAAAATAACAAAAGCCCATTTTTCGCCACGACAGCAGACCACACTTTCCGCGCTGCCGCCGTGTTATAATCCTCGGAAAATCACGTCACTTGCAGCGAGCCGCTACCCGTGCGGCTATTATCCGAACTCTACAGGACGGTTCGTTCGTCATAAGCCAGCGATTATCTATGGAGATTTTGTGAGAGTTCGATTTTTTTTTTTCCGGGTATAATATCGAATCGTTTAATGTTATTAAGCAAAGAATACAAGGTTGATCTGAGTTACTGCGAAAACCACTCGGAGAGTTAAAAAAATGACCTCTTTAGTACACACAGACTACATCCGAAATACAACAAAAAAAAAAAAAACAAAAATGTTACTTACTCGGCATTTTTTGATTGGAGCGAGATTTCCGGCAGAAAAAAAAAAACGAAAACAAAATGCGCACATCGTATAGTAAAACCGATACATTTTTTGCCCCGTTCAGAATCGAATATTAATTTAAGCGACACGCTGTATAACATTCTGTGAAATCGCTTTTAAAAATATAATCTCTTTTCAAAGATACAAGAGAGTTGGATAAAATCTCGGGTTGCCAATTTTGTTAATCATTATAGCGAGTCGTGAATCGTATATTATTATGATAGCATATAATTTACGATAAGGACAGTGATTTTGAAAAATATTTATTTATTTATGTGTAATAACAGGCTTGCGACCACGACGTCGACATATTTACAAAAAACTACGAGTTCGGCATCAACTATATAATATGATATTTGTTCCGGTCACGAAAATAATATTATTGAGAACAAAAGAAGGTAGGGTTGGAATCAAGAACGTCTATCTGCCAAGACCCGAGGAGCTGGTGACAATTATAAAAAAAGAAAACCCCGAGAATCAAAAAAATTGCTTTTCTTAAATAACGAAACAAGCGTAAATTTGTTACGCGAAAGAAAACAATATTTGAAAACAAAATCTGTAAATTGTATTTTTGCAAACTAAATTGTTCAAATAATTATTCGAACAAACTTCGTGATGGACTTTTTGTCTATGAACACTGAGCGTACACAGTCCATTCGACCTATATACTCCCACACAGTACTTCTTGTCGGTATTCGTTAGAAAAATTATTTTATGTTGTTACTAAAAAAAACGACAATACAATTTTTCTAGGGATAATTACGTGTCACTCCGTTGCACCATCTAACGAGCGCCCTTGGCTGGAATCGGCAGTGGACATCAGGCGGATATTATGATACCTATACACAATATTGTAAAAAAGGATCGCGTAAAACGATACTGCAGTACACAGACAATAGCAGTGGGTTCTGCGAATAAAAAAAAAAAAATCGGAACCGCTCTGTATAATATTATTACGTCTTGCGTATTTATTCGATTTGTTTCATACCGGGCCACATAATCGAGTGACCGCGGAAACGGATTAAGCTCGTGCCGGGAGATTCGATACATGTTCGCTTTTATAATATGTGTGCGCGCCGTAAAACGGAAAAGCTTTTATTGTTTCCGGCGGTCTTTTTCGAATTTTTCGGTATAATAATACGATATGCGCGATGAAATTTGCGAGACAGCGTCAATATTTTTCGCGGCGACGCGAGTCCATTTTCAGTTGAACTATAAATTTTATACGATCCCGCAGAGACGCAAATCCAATTAATTCGTTTTTTTTTTTTTTTGTACTCGAGAGTATATTATGCTTGTATATTTTTACAAACGTACCCTCGGCACAAACAAAAAAAAAAAAAAAATAAATAAATAAAAATATAGAAAACACAATTAAAAAGTCGGTTTTTCACGGTGACGATTCGTATGTGTCGCAATGCGTATTATTCGCGATCCGCCGAAAACGCTTATCATACTGACCTCACGGTGTTTTTCGCGAAAAAAACCATCAGATTTCCGGAAACGATAAAACGCCAATATCGTTTGTACGGGTTTTGTACCGGGTGGTGCGACGGCGATTCGCATCGACAATATTGTTCGGATTTATTATTTTTTTTCATTTCGCATCGTCGGACACCCTCGTCGTGCCCGTCTCCGCGGCGCGGGCACCGCGCGTCGGGAACACGCCCCGGCGGCGCGCGTTTACAGTCTACTGCAGGTGCGCTCGTTTTCGCGTACCGCAAAACACCCTCGGCGACGGGCGATCGTTGCGGGCTCGGCGGGGAACTGGTCGATGTGGGGAGGGCGAGACCACCGTACGGCCTGCGACGACGGCGGCGAGACGGTCCGGAACGCGTCGACGGATTCGCGTATTCCGAATTCGAGGCGAGAGGGGCCGTTCACGCAGCAGAGCCACGGGAAAATAGCCTTTTGGGTGTTTGACACGCCGAAAAATGAATGCTATTCATACGGCGTTTCGCTACGAGCGTCGCGAAAAAAAAACCCCCCACGAACATTTGTCGGCGCGGGAATAGCGTTGCAGACGACGACAACGGAGACTGCGTGTCTGGTTACGGAACCGACAGTCGCCCGCTAGTACGTGGCGTCGGAAAATTCCGCTTTCCGGACGACCGGCGCGTAAACGAAACGACGGAAATTAATGGCCGAACGGAGAATACGTTTTACGACGAACCGTTACTGTAGAGCTCGGATTCAAAAATGATTACAGGCAATGTGCATTTTGTTTTGTTTTTGTATTTTCCGCTGCTCCAGGGGCAATGCGCGTTCCGAGGTGTTTGAAGTCGCACAATACCGATTCGATTTGTTTTTAACGCGATACCAACGGATATCATTTAACGCATTTAAGTGGCGTTTTTCACGATCACGCGGGTATAAATCGAAATTTGATATAGCCATAAAATGTGCGATTTCTATCCGTGTAAAATACCGCGATAACATAAAAAATCGAATTTTTAATTGAATTACACGGTGTAAAAAATATTGTAGAACACTTGACTATAATATCGATTAGCGTATTCAAAACCCGAAACGATATTTTACAATATCAAACATAATATAGGCGGACGCTTTCACAGTGTTTTGATCGGAGAGGTGGGCATATACAGGGTGTCTAACGTTGTTATACGAACGTGTTATCTCATTATTATTATTATTTTTTTTTTTCAATCGGGTTTCGAGTTGGTGGGACACACCTATACAGAAAAAAAATAATATTTTTGTTCATCTCTTTATCCACTGAAAAAAATAACTGTATTTTTCACTTTTAAAAAGTTTCAAAATAGCCAATCTGTTAAAGATATCATTCTAAACATTTTAATGTACTATACATTCATATCCGGTCAATTGTTTCTGAGCGATAGCCGTTTTAATTTCTAGACGATTAAAAAAATTATTTTTCCCTACATAATACGTGTGAACCAAAATCCGATCTTGTATCCGAATCTTGTACGATACATGTTATCTTGGAAAGTATTACTTTTTTTCGTTAAACATTTAAGAGACAAGTCAACAATTTTGCTTTCTATTTTTTTTTTAAAACCACTATACCTGGTTTTTGTTTTCAAATTACAACAAAAATACTAATAATTCAACCAATAGATGGAGTATTACTTAAAACAAATTCTGGTGTAGACATTTTTGATTTCCATCAATTTGAAGAACAGATGTACCACTTTTGAGTTTGGGTCGGGGGAGAGGGGTAGTGTATTATTAAAATGCCACGCGCCGTGCCGCCAGATAAATGGCATTACACCACTCTCCCCCGACCCAAACTTAAAAGTGGGATATCTCGTCAGCGGACTGACGGAAATGGAAAATTTCAACATACAAATTAACTAATATTCCGTCTATTTGTGGAATTTTCAACGTAGGTTCTCGTTTGAATATCAAAATTATGTACAGGGGTTTTACCTCCGAAAATAATATAAACATAAAATCGTATAGCAGTCGAGCTGTTTGTTTCTTAACCGTTCTGCAAAGCGAATTTCCTGAGAAAAATAATACTTTCCGAGACAATTGATGTTTTACGATAGATTGATCACCCTGTATAATATCAATGTGTAGTTATAATTGCCTCTCGTTGAACGGAACTCATTAATATACCGGCCCGACCGTTGCACAGCACTCGGAGAACAAATCAAAATGAGTTATTGCCGTTTTGTACAGGAACAAAACGGCAATTTTTCACCGACGGCGGGTGGGTGACCGTTGTGATAGTGGCCCGCTAAGGCCTTCGGAAATCGCCTACGCGGACGGCGGTCCGTGTCCACGTGGCGGGGTATTGGTGAAGCTTTCGACCAGCAACAATCGCACATCGGACGGACCTCACTGGTTACGATATCGCTACTGCGGCGGCCGGCGACGACATCTAGCGGCGCCCGTCGACCGACAGGTCGCACGGACACGCGTCCCGTTCCCGCGGCCGCCCGCGAGCGCAGCCGCTGCCGCCTGCCACCCCGCGCAAAAGTCGCCGTTCGCGTTGCTCTTCGGCGATCGCATTCCTGTCGGCGCTGCACGCGGACGCGCGACAGTAATAACGTTCGTTACCGTCCGCGCGACAGTAATAACGTTCGTTCCCGTCGGCGCTGCACGCGGACGCGCGACAGTAATAACGTTCGTTACCGTCCGCGCGACAGTAATAACGTCCGTTACCGTCCGCGCGACAGTAATAACGTCCGTTACCATCCGCGCGACAGTAATGACGTTCGTTGTCGCCCGCGCGATAGTAACAACGCCGTTACGCGCGTGTCGCGCAGCGTGTGGTGGTCGCAGTCCCGGGACGGACGTCGCGACGCGCGGTACCGGTCCTTTTTTCGAAATTCGATTATCGCGCCCGCGGGACCGTATATGATGTTGTACGATGGGCGGTGGCGTTGCGATCGCCGTGATAAAACAGCGCGATAACCGTTGTGGTCACCGGCGCGCGCGTGCCCGCAAAATGCCGCGCCCGCGTCCGAGACGGTTTATCGAACAACGCAGTGATCGGCGAAAACGAGCGTCCCGACGATGTAAAATATACATAAATAATGAGACGACACCGTCGCTCGGGTACCGACGTCGTCGTCGTTTTTTCGTCGCGTTTTTTTCTTTTTCCCTTTGTCTCCGTACTGCTCTTGAAAATCGCGCCGGATCACGGGGGAAGAAGGAGGACAACGCGGGAGTAAACGGCCCGCTATTTTTATTTGAATTTTTTCCCAAAGAGTTTCGTCACTACCCGCGTGCGCGCCATAGTGTTTTTTTTTTGGAAATCAGTATATTTGTATTGTTCTGTGCGTAACGAATCCGCGGTTTTGATTAATATGTCGTAATACGATAATTCGTCCCACACGGTTGTACCGCGCCCGCGCCAATTTGTATTATTATTTATTTTTACCCATATTCGTTTTTCGTTTCGGCCGTGTTAGAACTGAACGGAAACATTATGCATAATATATAGGTGGACTAAGAGTGTTCAATTGTGCGATTTCAACAGTGTAAATAAGAGCGAAAATTATAATTATACTGGCTTTCTGATCCGCGACAGCCAAATTATCGTCCGTATCACCAACGTAACCCATAAATAAATAAATAAGCAATTAGATGTTCGTACCGAATACACCAAAAAACCTCTGTTTCACCTCCTTAGGGATTAAATTTTCGAAAATCCTCTCTTAACGAATGCCTACGTCATAATATCTTTTACGAAATTTCCACCCGGTTCGTCCAGTAGTCCGGGCCAGGCGATGACGAATCAGTCAGGACAAGCTATTACAGTTGTTACGTTTAAGTTTATATACACCGGTATTTTTAAAAGGAGGAGGATTTTTCGTAGAGGTTTTAGTTATTATGGTTAGTCTTAAAAGCGATGTTTATATAATTAATTTTAACCTTTTTCAGCTGACTGCTATTTTCAGAACACACAATATGTGTATAGATATACAATATACACGTACAATTTTAACCCCTCAAAATCAAAATTTTGAAAAATCCTATCTTTGTGTACGGTTAAAATTTAAAATCAATCTAACATGAGCATTTCAAATGTAGAGCTCTAATAGGTTCGGCTTTGATTACGATAAATCAGTCACTCAGGACACTTTCGTTTATATGTATATAATATACTATATCGTATTATTATTTAGGTAAAAAATTATAATACCAGGTGATCCATTTAAGTGGGTATTCTCGGAAAGAATTCACTTTTTCCGGAATTTATTTTCTAGAACATTTAAGAAACAAGCTGCCCTACAATTTTGTATTTATGTTATTTTTTGTCGCTCTTATTTTTGAGAGTAAAACTACTACCTACTTTTGATTTTCACACGACAAACTATATTAAAATGTCCAATAAAAGATGGAGTACTAGTTAAAATAAATTTTAGTGTTGACATTTTTGATTACCCTCGATCCATTGACGAGATATTCCATTTTTAAGTTTGCGTTCAAGGATAATAGTGGAAAACCATTAATTGTATGGCGGTACGGTGCGCGGCGTGTTAATAATGCACCACTACATCTCTCCAACTTAAAATTAAAAGTAAAACATGTCGTGTACGGCTAGATAGAAATCAAAAATTCAACACTCAAATTTATTTTAACTAATACTCAATCTATTTACGGAATTTTTTATGTAGGTTGGTAAATAGGTAGGTAGTGAATCGCCCTGTATATAGTTGCTATCGAGACCGCCGTAGTCGGACCGAATTTTCGGGAGGGTTGTTAGATCGAATCGTCAATTTATTATTTTTGTTAGAAACGTAATTAGTTGTTGTATTTATCTTGATAATAATAAACAGTATTTTCAGAGAAATGGGGAGTTGAACATTCGAAACCCTCCCTCAGATAAAATACTTTGGTTGCTATACTACTAACGATGAACAAACAAACAGCAAACACAATTGTTTTCGATTGTGTTTATTTATTTGGCACTCTTGTGATTTATAAAACTTATAATGTTAATACTTCTTGGTAATGAGTGTAGTGATTGCGTAGGATGAGAAGGAAGACACAGGCTGTTAGTGTGGAGATGTTCAGACAATGGTACACCTACTAGACTCTTCAACACCTGCCGGGTTAGATGCTCTTAGCTGTTAGCAGTTAGGTTGAGTTTTGCGTAGTTGTTTGTGCATTGAAATGGTTATTTTTTTTTTCTCAGGAGTCTTCTAATAATATTGAGAAAATTCGAAAAAAATCGTGGAAAAAACGAGAGAATTCACGCAACAATATTTTTTTGTTAAATCAATTTTTTTTTTTGTAATTCAATTACGATTTTCCATTTTTATAAACCGTGAAAGTTCAAACTTTGATAAAAAAAATGTGAAAATCTTGGCACTATGCACCTAATATTTTTTCATTCATTTGGATACGATTTTTTTTGGCTCCAAAAATGCTCGAAAACTCGTGACGTAAACCACGACAATTGTTATCTAGTTTTCAATGCAATTTTAAATTTGAATTTACTCAAACATATATGTATATAAATAATGAGACTTTATTTTGAATTAGATTTTCGTTTAAAATCGTTGTGATTGTCATTACGTACAGATATAAATTAAAGTATCCTACATAATATAATCCTACCTTGCCGAGTTCTCACCTACTACAGTGACGAACTCATGGTTTTTGTGAATTTTTTTCATTAAGCTCGTGATCCCCTTTCCGGTTAATCCTTCAAAACATCCATGTATTGTACACTGTTCTAAGATTCGGATTTTCCACGGTGCATTTTTCGAAACATTTTTCTGGGCTCTAGGGTATCAACAGATTTTTAAGAAAAATAAAAAACGACACAAATTCACGAGGACACGTCGGTCGTGTTCGTGTACATCGTTTATATATGTACAATGTACATATATATATACCGTGCAGAGAAAATAATATTATGTACCTGTAAGTGTTTGGCTATACAACCTATCGAAATTAGATTGATACATTTTATTTTTTATACGGAGGCACACCCTTGAATTTTGACCTTTTATTCTGTTGATACTTGTGTTCCCTTGGTTACTCGAAAAAAAAATAACTATTTGACTTCACTAGTGTGTATCCCCATAAGCGTGTGCAGTGAGCGCAGCCAACAATAGGCATTGCAATATTTTTTTTTTTTTTTTTTGTACGCATACGTTGTACAACAGAAAAACCGAATTAAAAAAGTTGAGAAGGTAGGTTACAAAAAGTCGTTTAATTTACATTTGAACACAATGATAATTTATGAGTCACGAAATATGATTCTAAGCGAATAAGTTTTGGTACACATTCGTTACAATTTGCGTTATAATTTATACTTAATAAAAAAAAAAAAATAAATAGAAAATAATACATTACGCACACAATATTATGTTTAATGCTAAGTATGTACAAATTATAATAAACTTCTTGGCGTCGTGTACAATTTTCAAACATTTATTCTCGGCCATAGCAATTGTATCCTCATAAAATCGAACAAAAAATTAAAAAATCGTGCCATGTCAAGTACCTAATAAATAGTTCAAAGTTAATCAAATGATTTGAACAGGTCTAAAAAAAAAAAAAAAAATAACGTAAAAATGTTAGGTTTCTATAAGGTTAATTTTAATCGATTGACAAAAACAAAAAATAGTTAATACTGCTGATGGGTACTCTACTGTTGTAGGTGTGAAGTTAAGAAGGTAAGAGGCATAAAGATATTGAATTTATATCTACAACGATAAATCATTGCCACTAAAAAACGATTCTGAGCAAAGTTTAGATAACAAAAATAATAAAAAGGCTAGGCAACTTCGCACGTGAATGCAACCACTGTTGTAGGTGTGATGTTGGGAAGGTAGTAGAGAGGAAATTTAATGTATAATTGTAAGCAACGATAAACCAATGTTAACGGAAAAACGATTCTGAGTGGAGTTCAGTCGATAATATTGCTTTGTCAACAATATAATATATGTCACATTATGGTGAAACAATTAAATAAGAATTATATATTTTCTTTAATAATAGTTGTTTAATATTGTACTTGTTTTCCCGTTTTTCCTACGGGTTTCCCGGTTTTCCTATTTATTGGGACGATTTTTGTGCAAATCAAAAAATGACATGCTTAAAGTACCTTCCCAGTCAGATTTAATTTTAGAAAAAGTTCTACCGTTGTAAATCGGAACAAAATTATTAGTAGAAAAGTTGTCCACGGAAAATAAAAAACTAAGATATTTGTAAAACCATAAGCTTCTTCGCTCCACTCAGAATCTAAAATAAATAAAAACGGTTGCAAATTACAACCATATTAAATTCGGAGCATAGCAAGCGATAGGGAAGCGATTATTTTTAAAAATATTTGGGAAGAACCCGAAAGAAAAATATTATATTTAAAACGGCAAATATTTACGGCACGTCACAGAGCGTTTTCATTGTATTTAGTTTTTGTTTAAGATGTTTTTTTTTTTTTTAGAAATAATACCGTAGTCGAAAATAAAAAGACATCGATTTCGTTTTTTATAATATACATTTGATGAAAAAGAGAGTTGTTTTCGATATCCAAATTGGTTTTCCTAAAAATCAAAAACAACCAACAAATTAAAATTGATTAATATGTATGGCAACTTGGCATCCCGATTTAATTATTTTAATTTTTCCTATATGGGTTTCACTAGTTTATTTTTTGTTTATTTATTTATTTATTTTTTTATATATTTATTTAGACCTTTCTAACCAAAGACCTACTCCACCTATGCTTATTATGAATAACAACTGCATGAAAACCCAGAGATTGGTTACTGCAATGCAACTATATCGAAAATGTTACAAGAGGTATTATATTTATACTGATTGGACTAAGATTTCCGATAGAAAAGTGGTTCACAGACAACATAAAAACAAATAAATAATAATAATAAGCGCACGTCAGAGTTGCACCAACAGATTCGTCGTCACTGCTCAGAACCCAATATAAAACGAAGGAAAATATAAAAACCGCGCCGACGCGAACCGCTTTGTAAAATTCCTAACGGTTTTTATGATTTTCGGTCTTGAGAAAGAATGTTATTATATTATTTTCGACGCGTCTATATATTTTTATCGCGTAATATTGCCGTATTGTACGAGTCTTACCTGCGTATGTCTGCAAAAAAAAAAAAAAATAATAAAAAAAATAAAAAAAAATGTAAAAACCGAGAGTACGTATCATATACACATAGTAAATGTCATTTTTATAAAACCATAAACGTCGGGTGAAAAGTTCGTAATCGTTTATTATAAAGGTATTTTTCGTATCGCCACGAAAACGGTGTAGATTCCGATTGGGATTCCGATCTGCACACCGATGTAGCGCGATGTGGCGCGATGTGAATTTACGAGAGCCAATATCTCCGAGAGACGTCGGGAAACGTTTCGAAATTTATCGCCGGAACGCCGACCGATAAATCCGTATATATTATATACGTATGGGACTGTCGTCGTCACGACACACATGATTGTATTTTCGCCAAAATACGATAAAACGGTATTGTTTTAACGGTTATTAACATTAAAAACGGTTTTTATTTTTTTTTTTTATATTATTCCGTTCGGACAGCTCGGCGTCGGCTGCGGCGAGGTTGACGCACCGCCGAAAGGTCGTGTTGAAATTTATGCTCGTGACCTTTACGGCCGTGCCAAGAGTTTTTTTGTGGCCAACGTACTGTGTTTTGCGCACACACATGATCCGTCGAAACGTTTCGTGATATTATATAAGCTCGTGTACTATACAACACGAGTTGTAATCGTTGATCTTATTATATTGCCCGTCGTACGGTATACATAGTGATACAATAATAATTTGCACGGTCACGGATTGCGAATCGCCGACGCGTGCGATGACCGGACTGCGATTGCCGGGGGGATAAACAAACGGACGAAACTGCGGTTTCCGTGTGATTTCCAAAAAAAAAAAAAATCTATAATATACATCGTATGTATATATGTTACGGGCAAATGCCGAAATCGGGCATATCTCAGAAATGCCCGGGCAAAAAGCGAAGTGTCCACGGTACTTGGGCAAAAGGTCATATTTCGGCTATTGCCCGGACGAACCTAATTGTGACCAGCCTCATTCGAGCAAATCTGTAACGTCCATAAATGTATTTTACGCATCCGTAAATAAATAAATACATAAAAGAAACCGTACGGTTTTGTCCAGATGTTTATTTTATATTGTCACTGTACGTCAAAAACCGGATAGTTCCGTGCGAGAACCGATTTATTAGTGATGAGAGCGAGTATGGTAATATTATTAACACGGTACCTATCTATCTACTGTGGAAATTCAAAATTTACGTTACGAAATCGACGTGACAGATTTTCCCGAATGAGGTTGATCACGACACTAGGTTTGTCCGGGCATTTCCGAGATTTACCCGATTTCAGCTTTTGCCCGTAACATGTATATTCTTAAGCGAACTTTCTACGGGATTTTCGCAATATAAATCCGGAAACATAATATACAGACCGAGTGCAGAAAAACAATAATGTAATTTTCGACTCGTGCCGTCTGTAATACTGTGCCGCAGTCTATTTGCGAAAAGGAAACGCCGTTGACGCCTTTTGTACAAACGCAAACATACTTCACGGTACGTTCGCCGTTTCGCAAATTGGTCACTCGGATCAGTGTACAGAAATGAAACATTTACCGTGTTTGAAAATATTATTAGATTATTTTGTTTGCTAATCCAATCGTGCGTTTGTTCGCTATCTATATGATCCGACCGTTTATTCCGAAAATTTGTTCGTCCCGAAAATTACAAAATAATAATTAAATATAGCGTATCATCCACAGTATAATGCAGTATGTAATATTATCATATTTTCGATCATATTCCCGATCGTGTTTTGATTAGAATCTTATCCAACCTAACCTACTCGAACAGTTGCTGTTTGGATCACACACGTCGCATACCCCGTAGTTTCGTGCGGGTTCTGCTCAACAACAACAATCGAGTGCGGTAAATGTTTCGGTGCACTAAGTGCAAGTCGATCGCGCCACGAAAAATAAATACACGATGTCGAATTCGAGCGACCGTTTCGACGAAAAATAGGATTACTTTTCATGAAACGGACTAGCGCTATTCGAGAAACCAATACCTCCCGATCGACAAAATAACGATAATAACAATTGTTTTTAAGTTTTATTTGTTTTTTTTTTTTTTTTTTGTTTTAGGATCGAAATTCCTGTGCAGCGAGGTCATTGCCCCGGTGAAAAGCGAAGTGGACGACATATGCCTGTACATCATCAACTTTGAAGACCTGACTTCTCCCCCCTCGCCGGTCGAACCACCCGACCCGGCGTCTAGACTGAGTAAATGTAATAATGATTGTAAAACGCTATCCGTTCTGTTTGTGCACGTTTGTGTGTGTGTGTGTGTGTGTTCGTGTGTTTTTATCGTGTTCCGTGGATGGCGAGTTCCGGCGGTTAATATTAGTTCATGACGTTTATTGTAACATATTGTTTGCGATTTATGCAAGTATTGTTTCACAAATAACATCATACCATTGTGTACGCGTCCAAATATCGTAGCTTTTATGCGAGGGGCATTATCTGAAAGTAACGGGGTTATTTCGATTCCACGAAAACCGGATAGTACGAGTCGTAGCGGCAGAAATAATCGGTCCGGGCCCGTTTTCGGCGGTGGCCGCTGCACCGTGCGCAATAATGTCCGCGCACTACGCGGTGTCAAAAAAAAAGGCGGCGGAAAGAAAAACCGTGCGCTACCCGCAGTCTTCCGGAGGAAAACAAAAAAAACCGTTACTTTCCGGCTCGCTCTCGTATACCTCGCACATGACATGTATTAATTTTTCCATCCGGCTTCAAACCGTTTCCCCCGCGAAAAACCGTTTAAACGGTGCCTATATTACGCGAACGTGTTTCAGTCGACCGGGCCAGACAATCGTTTCGACAATCGTTGCGGATGAGTTCGTTCCGCGGACGCGCCGCGAGACAATCCGGTCGCCTGACGCCGCTCCCGCACGACGACGAGTACGACGAGGAGAGCAGCAGCACGCATCTGAAAACGCCTTCCACGCCCAAAGCACCGGATTCGCTGAGGTGAGTTCGCCGGACACGGCGACACGCGTGTTCGCATCCGTACAACGGGCAAGGGGCGTTGCGGGGGACTCCGAGAGGAGACTGCGTAGGAACGAACGGCCGAGGGTTTCCGAAACGGAACTGTTAAGGTCAACTCGGCAAGCGAGTCTTATCGAAACGCGGTGACCTCGATTAACGGGCGCGGGCGGGAGATAACGTAAAATTACGGTTCGCGGACAACGTCGCCTGTGGGAGAGTCGGCGAGAAAAACGACCGTTCGTGAAGACCTCGCACGGGATCACACGAGATCAATCGGTGTCTCGTCGTTTTTTTCCACGCGACCCGTGTATCGTAATACCGAGTCTCCTCTAGCCAATTTACGACGTACGCGCACATTCATCCCGTAACTATCATTTTGATTCCGTCGTTTCCACTCCGCGCAACATAATATTACGCTGGGTACACGCACGGTATACCCGTACCGCTCGAGACGGTAACAAGTGTCGTTGTGTTCATTGTTCCTGTATTCCTGTCCGACCCGGTTCCGAGCGCACGTCTAATTTCCGTTACGATAAACTCGTGCTTAACGTTGTTAATTTTATTGCACTTGTACCTAATACGCTGTTTCCGGGACGTACGATTTTTGAATTCAGTTTGAAAACGGCGGCCGCCGAAAGTATCATCACGTCAACGACGACGGCCCGTATCGAAGACGAGACCTCCAGCCCCCAGCCGATTTTCGTCCGACCCGAACCCCAAGTGAGTTTTCATCAGTTAAATATTATACGGCGGTCGGCAACTCCGTCTATAATACATTAATCGTATTATTTTTTTTTTTATTTTTTTTTGTATCATAGACGAACAATAATGTTCTTAAGACATGAGCGTTCGGAAATGTTAGGAATTTCAAATAACTATGCATACCTGTCTCTCGTTATCAAATCGTATTTATTGAATTTTACGAGTATGTTTCAACTGACGGCCGTTATTGTAATATACTGTGTGTTCGCACAACGAATTTCAAACTCCAGTCGACTAATACGGTATTATCTCTCTAAATGACCGTTTGTTTTTAGAGATTAGTTCCCCCGCCCCCCCCATAATTTCGCAAACTACCCTTATATACGCTGTATACGTACCCACAATAAACTACGCTGGAGTACGATTTCAAATGAAACGCATTTGTTAGGTCGCTGTCGCGATTGAAAAGAACAAAAACAATAATTACGGGACTCAAACGTATTTGTATACCTACACATTATTGAAATGGTATTTTGAAATTATTATTTAAAAGAAAAAAAAAAAAAAAATTAAATTTCCTATTGAAATGACGAAACTCGATTATCTGTAAGAATTATTATTACTGCTTTTAACATTTGTAAAGAGAGAGATACGCGTTCGAGAAAACATTTTGTATTAACAAAACGGCAATATCCTAAATAAATATTCGCGATAGTCATATATTTGAACGGCGCGATCGTTTTCGTTTTCATAACGAAATAATTTTCCCCCTCCCCGGTTATCGTTATACCTGCAGTAAAAATATAAATCGCTTGTATATGAATGCAAACATAAATTTGTTGAAAAAAAAAAAAAAGTATCTACAAAAACGAAGACAGTCGCGCGTACTCGTATACAACAATCAATTATATTATTTTCGTTTAAAATCGATCACAACTAATATCCGGAACAAAAAGAAACGCGTGCCCGATGAAAATATTATTATTATTTCCCCACTCGCCACCGCCGACACAAAGAGACGATTTATAAATAAAATGGGAGGGGGGAGGGCGAAACGACAATATTTTCGGTTTTTTAATTAATATACGAATAAACGTCCGTTTTAGGTGCGTGCTCATTACCGATAATTACGACATAAACGGGCGGAAATTTGTTTTGGCGTCTCGAAAATTAAATACGTTTCGAACACGAACATATACAAAACACTGAGTATAACCTTACCCGACTTAACGTAGTGCGGGCGGAACCGATAGGGGAAAGGTGTGTACAAGCAGGGAAGCGTGGGACACGGCGGCGCGGTTCAATTTAAACGAGTAGTTTTCATCTTTACCACCGCGCGTCGGTTATAAATTTAATGCTCAGAAGTTATAGGAGTTGAATACTTGTCCGTACGCACCGGGTTTGTACAGTAGACCAAGCTAAAGAAATTCTTTTTATACAACAGAGCGTCTAAAAATCGAACATTTATTAAAAATCCATAATTTGCATATTTCGTTAGTTTTCGAGTAAAAGTCCATTTTAGCATGTTTTTATGCGTATTATGCATGTTTAGTATTTGTTAAAATAAAAACGATAATTTTTTCTTCCTTTAACCAATGTTTTTTTTTTTTTTTTAAATTATTCTTAATATTATAAAACTCAATACGTAGATATTTATTGTTATTTCTTATCGTCTCAGTCTCAGTTATTAATTTAACGAAAACGAAAAAAGTTAATGCGATTCGCATTTAATTTTTGTTCTGCGTATTAATAATGGCAGTCTTTAATTTTGAAAATAAACTTTGAACAAATTTTTGCACATTTAACGTTTTCCCATGCATTATTCACAATTTGTTCGTGCATTTTCGCCTTTTTTTTTAGCTCCAATAACTTCCGAGTCCTAAACTTATAATTAAACTCGGCGAGATTTATAGTTCAAGATCGTCCGATATCCCCGATATCGGACGATACTCCGTTTTACCTGTGCGCCATGGTTCAAAATTTCAGACTTCTTGCTCATAGCATTCTCCCCGAAACCGGTCTTCATATTTGCTGTCGCATTTTTTTTTTCAATTTTTTTAAAAAAAAAAAAAATCTCACCTTTTTTTGGAGAATCTATAGAAAAAATGTTTCACGTTATAATAATAACGTGTACCCTCGTGCGCTTACGTTGTGAACGTTTTCCATGAATGTCATTGTTAACCGAAAAATTGGCCAAACACACACACGCGCGCGCGCGCGTACATAAAAAAAACTACCGATTTGTAAAAAAAAAAAAAAAAACACCTATACTTTCTCCGCATTGCAGAATCTGAAATAGTAAACCGCATCTTACGGTGGGTTCAATAAAAATACGTTATTGCGGTTTTGAGTTCGGGATAACGTGCCGTCTGGCGGTATATAAAATAAAAAAAAAGTTTATTATAATAGCTTTAATTTTAATACCGCACATCACATGCTGGTAAACGGGTTGAACACGGTTTTTTTTTTTCCCATATATACTTTATAACCGTTTTATTATTCTCTCGCTGGCGGTAATTTCCGACTATTGTTCGATCGCCCGCCGCCACTTCCGTGTCGTAAAACAATTCCGTCATAAAAATCGGAGGGAGGGGGCGGGGGCGGGAGAATTCGAGGAGAGTTATAGTCGCACAAAACCGCTGTAAATCCCCTATACGGGCATGTACGGCTATTTCTCTATGAAACCCACGGCCGAACGATATCCGATAAAATAAAAACAAACGTAACAAATCGCGAAAATGGTATACGATATTATATCGTTATGATGATCTGCAGTGCACCGAAGACCTATATTGTACGAACGCGTTTGTGCTATATTATCGCACGAAATAAATAAATAGACATTAAAAAGGAGAGAGACGACGCATGCCAACAATAGTTTTGACTATAATATGTGTCGAACGAATAATAGTAATAATAATAATAATAATAATAATAATAAAATACAAATTATAAAACACATAAAAAGTCTTGAAAAACGTGATTTTTACGCGGGAAACGTGCGCGCGTTTAAACAAAAATCATCGTATCACATTATTATTATCATTGCCGTAAACAAGATAAACTTATTGTTTTTAAAAAAAAAAAAAAAAAAAAAAAATACTCGTTAAACAGTTGACATGCGTATTCACGCGGGGGTTTTTTTTTCTAGTTTTTCAGCATTCCCGTCCGATTAAAAAAATAATATAATACATAATGTATTATAATATTATAGGCAATAGGCAATGGGCATTATATAGCTTATTGCCTATACGCGCACCGGAATCCAAATAAATGTTCGGATGCGTATAACGTCGGCCGCCTCCTACTTACCCGTGTGTACTCATTTGTCTTCCCGCATTTATTCCGTATTTATCTCGCCAAAATATTGTTCTCTGTACATTTTCTAATAAATACTTGTACTCTAAAATCAAAATTAAGCTGGTTTTACTTATTCTGCGTAAGCATTGTTTCTGCATGTTACCCGGTAGTTGGACTGAGACGGTGGACATAACGTATTCTTAATCTAGAGATATTAATAATCATTTAACAACTGATATTTTGGCATTAGATTAATATTTGTACGGATAATGTTTTTTTTTTTTTTTTTTTTTTTTTTTTAATAAAAAAAACGTAGAATTAAAATAAATAAGACCGAGATAGTCGACGAATCATTGACCGAATGATTTTTTTTAAATCGATCACTTTAGCGTCATAAGTTATATGGTTTCTCTGTTATTTACCATTTTGTATAAATTTATCCAGTTATTTAAATTATTTACTACCCATAAAATGGTAATTTTTTTGAACGATAAATTCATTGGTAATACATTAAATGATTTGAAATGTATACTGTAGTCGATCCTTCAAAAGAAAATGTATGTAAACATAATATATATGAATCATTTTTCTTTGATGGATTAATAATGGATTAATGGATATGCAAAGTGATTTTTTTATGATTATTTTTTTTTTTTTATGAACGTCCAGTGATTTTCTTGGAAGATTTCTGGTGAATTTTATTATTGTTTTTGTGATCATTACGATGGAACTGTTTATGCTTTAGTTAAGCATTATTTTCAAATTTGTATACAGTTTCCTAATATCTTAAACGACTAACACCGTTTGAATTTACCCTTCTCATTTTAACGAATTCGAAAAGATAATATTTTTTTTTATAAATGTTTTTTATTTCGCAAAATGTCAGATATTCGTACACCGTTTATGAATTATAACAGTTTACAATATTTAGACCGGTTTTAGATCAGTGAATTTTATACTTATTGTTTTATAACAATTATTTACTACACATCCTATCTAAATTTTAAACTTAAATAAGAAATCCAATACTTACGTTATGCAAACCGAAATGTTTAATAAAATACATAGTCTGAAAAACAAAATTCCACACATATTATTAATGAACGGAATGACGGTAATACTTTGAAAACATTGTGAATAAAATCATTAGACCATTATACAATGAATACTAAAAAAAAACCTTAATTTCATTCATATCTTAGTAAGATAATCACGGAATCTTGATAAAAAATAAAAACAAAAAATCAATCTGTAATGCGATTTGCAAGACAATCTTTAGGTTGTTTTTATTTTCATAGCAATATTTGTTATTAACAATTTATCTGACAGGTTGAATTGCGTACTATGCACTGTACTTAACCGAAGGTAATAGCGAGTGATAAGGATGAAATTTGTTGTGCTGAAACTCACAGTTATATTAATTTTATAGGATATTTTTGAATAATACTGTACGATTATAATTAATAGTTATGGTCATTATTACAGTATTTATCACATCTCCCCTAACACATAATGGGTACGGCGTGCATGGATCGTAACCGTGAAAAACGGCCGCACGGAAATAAACTCAATGTCTTTAAAGGACCGACTGGGTATGCCGGCATTCGTAACGAAAATCAAATACTCTCGAGTGTCCGCGGAATAAAAAAAACAATTATCAATTTGCCGTAAAATAATAACGTTGCTTGGTCACTAGATTTGACGGTTTTTTCAATAACCAAAAACACAAAATCAAAAATAAAGATAGTCGTTTTACGCTCAAAAAAAAAAAAAGGGTGACAAAAAAGTTTGTGTAATATTTTAAAGTTGCTTGTGTCACGAATTTAAAAAAGAAAAATTAAAGGTGATGCTTCCGAGATAATGAGCGTGTCCACTTAAATACGGTATTGTAAGTCAACGCAGAAGATAGATAAGGATAAAGAATCGTACCCCGTATCTAGTAACCGAGTGTCTTTCCCACTCACTCAATGTCCCTTCGTGATTTCTCCGTTTAGGATCCGTCCATAGGTGTCAATAGGTCAATGTGTTCTGTACTCACAGTGACTCACGGTTACGTTTTCCTGCCGTTACGGACTTGTTTGAAGCCGCGTCACGCGCGCCCATTATGTGCATTCGCGTTTTATGTTATGATTCGATTATACCGAATATATTTATCATTTATTTTTAATTCATATGTTTGTGTGTGTGTGCGTGTGTGCGTGTGCGTGTGTGCGTGTCTGTGTGTCTATTTGTATGTGTTTTTATGCGTGTACGTCTGTGTCCGTGTTACGTATTCGTTTTAGATCAGTCAACCCCACAGGACGGCCGAGCCCCCGTCGTCGCCCACCTTGGGATCGTCGTCCAACAAATCTCCGGACCGGAACCCCTCGTTCGGCAGCCCACCGATCCGATCCAACACCGATTCCGTATGTAAGTACGTCACGCCTTCACGCGCTCAGTCGAGAACTGATATTATATTATTATAATTTACTGTAATATTATTATATTTTTGATTCGGTTTGTTGATGTTTTCACACTATATTATTATATTATATTTATATTATACAGACTGTCCTGTTTTTCTATATTTTTCATTTTTTTTTTTTCTTGTGTCTATTTCTTTTCGTTTCTGTTTGTTTTTTCATTCTTCGCATGATTTGTGCTGCTGCTCTATAAATAGTGGCGTCGCGAGTTGTCGAAAAGGACCAATTCCAACGACCGAAGCGACCGCACACTATCGATAACATTACCGAAGGTATAGAACATATATAAAAAAAAAATAACGAAACGCCCAAATTATTTTTGTAATTTTATGCGTACGTTTATATTGTTTATAGACAACAACGATAATATTTATAACATAATGACAATAATAATAAAAATAATATTTTTCTAACAAATGATTTTAATAATATTTTAGTTGACATTATATATCGTAGAAAAGTAGTGTGTAGAATATATTTTCTTTTTCTTTTAGTTGAATAATATTATCTTAAGCCTGGTCCCCACAACGATAGTTGCAACGCCAACTATCACGATAGCAAAACTCACAGACGTCCATCTATGCGATGATAAAATTATAGTAGCGAGTGAAAGTAATGCGATCATTTCGATGGTGGTCCGTCAAAATATCTCCGGTAAAGTAATCTCCAGTAAAATTATCTCCGAAAAAATATCTCTAAATAAATAAATAAATGTTTCAATATTAGTTACTATTATATAAATATTTGATTCTACGTAATTATTTAATTTAATATAATTAGCTATTTCAGTGGTATAATATAATAATATAATAATTAATTGTGTATACGAATTTTTAAAAAAAATAAAAATTACAAATAAAATTTACCGATACGAATATTGTACATTATGTCACTTCTCGCGTACGAAATAAAATCTTATCGATATTCAACGCTCGTTTTCTCAACGATAAAAGTAATACAATACAGTTTTACAGAAAATGTATTATTAAGAGCGATGCCGTATAATGAATTACGGGTGCCCGGGGTTAAAGACCAAAATAAGCAAAAAAAAAAAAAGTCGCTAACAAAAACACACGGTGTGTGGTTCCCTTCAACATGTTACCCGGGGCTACGGCCCTCTAAGACCCCTTCCGCCCTTGATCCAACCCTGATCATGAGATACCACGATAAAAGTACAAATACATCGTGTGTACGGTTTTCGGAGGACCTCGGAGGTTCATCGGAGATAATTTTACCGGAGACATTTTGACAGGGAAAGTCTCGACGTGTATAGGACTATTTCTATTGAGACAGTTATGGGAGTGCAACACGACAGTAAAACAGCACGATAGTATGCGTTCATACGGCACTATAGTTACGCTATCACTCTTACGATATTATCGATCGACTGTCATGCATGCGTAGTGTGTCGGTCGCTTTTACGATAGTTCGAAAGCTACTATCACATTATGACGATAGTTCATGGTAGTAACTGTCGAGTTGGCGAATTTCGTAGCTAATCGCGGTGTAGCGACTACCGTCGTGTGGATCAGGCTTTTGCTTTAAAAGTGTATTAAAATAATATTTTTGTTTTTTAACCACCGAATCGACGCGTCGATAACTATACGGCTGCTTTTCAGTTCGCTGCTCCCGCTATAGCAACAGTTCCAAAACGTTTTTATTTTCAAACTCGTAAGTCATAATTTGCGTGACAATACAATTTGCTTTATCACAGTGGAACTCCGATAAAGCGAAAATGCGAAAAAATTAATTATTCTGCGTGCGAAAAACACACACGTTCGGTTCTGTAATAAAAAAAAAAAAAAAACCAAAATAGAAAGTTCAATATTATTACAACTTTGTTAAATGAATAATTATTGCGGTACTATGATGATAAATAGTTTCGATAGTTTGTATTATGTAGACGCGTGAGCAAATAATATCGGAAAATTTATTGGAAAGTTATTCTATAATATTATGAAAACTTTACCGATGGAAAACGTTTTCATTTTATCGAATCATTATGTGTGCCCGTAATTTTGTTTTTTTTTAAAAATATTTTCCCATTTCATATTCCGACCGAGGTTGTATATGATGCGTTACGAACAGTAATGCATTTTAACATCGCGTAATAATATGTATTATAAATTGCGTCATATTTCCGTGAAAAACAAAAAATAAAAATAATAATAATAATCGAAAACTCCGCGGTACGGAAACATCTATCGTAACCGCGCCCGGTAAAGATCCGAAAACCGTTATTGAATATTCACCCCCGCAACGGGGCGATTTGATTTATACCGCCAACGTTATTTATATGGTTTAACACGTATTGTTGCCGCCGTTGCTCGTATACGCGCCCATATAAGTTGCGCGACTAACTGTCACGAGGCAGAACGGCGGTGATCGGATTTCGGCGTACGATTGAACGTATACGCGCGTTACACTCGCGGTTTGCCGCGCCCGGGATTTCGGATCCGCGTTCGTTCGGCCGTGGGTTAATCGATCCGTTTCGAAACGAACGGACGTTACGGCGGTGTCGTACCCGACGCGAGTCGCGCGGAGTATCCGAACGGCCGGCGGCGGCGGCGGCGGCGGCGCAACGACCGGGATCGCCGGTTCGCGAGGTCCGCGAACGTTTCGTTATCGCGACGAACGGGGCGCGCGGCCGGGCACGATGGAACAACGGACGGCGACGACGGCCGACGCCCGTCGCGTCCGCCGGACGTGTGCCGTGTTCGAAACCAGACGGGCGACCGATTTTGCGCGGACCGTCCGCCGATAACGCGCGCGCCTCACGACGCAAACCCCCGGCCGAAACCGAAAAGCCAAGCGTCGTAGACCTGTAAAATAACGGGCCGATCGCGTCACTCGCGCATATTGGCTGCACAGTTCCCCGGCGTCGTTAACGACGCCCGGGGAAATCGCAGGAGGCTACGGGTGCGAGAGAGTTTAGCGCATCGGCGTGCTACTGTCCCGGTCCTCGGGGAAAAGTCCGCGCTCGTAGTGGAAATATTTCCATCGCTATTTCCGCGGGTCATCGGCACGCGAAGGCCAACGATATTGGTTCGGTTTCCTTCTACGATTGTCTGCCGACGCGTGTCTCGGTGTTCATTTCGGACCTTCTACCCCGCCACCTCCCACCCTTCTACCCGGGGAAGTATCGTAAATTTCTAACGGGCCGAGGGCCAAAGGCGGAACCGGATCTAAGGATTTTCACACCCGCGAAAAAAATTACGAAAATACGCTCGATAATGCCTTTTTTTTTCGTGTTTTGGTCGCTCGTTAATAAAATACGGACATTTATGTAACGCAATATTTTTTCAATTTTAATGTCAAAAAAAACGACCCATTGCTCGTTTCACACGTAGTATACATATTAATGGGCTTCGTTTTCAGGGGCGGGTATATGTTTTTCTGCGTGGTTGGGGGGGGGGTAATACTCCTCCGATCACCCTTTAAATTAAATACCGGGTTGGCTTTTTCTTTTTTTCACGGTGTTGGAACTTATACACCTCTCTTTCTACTAACAGTCTTTATAGATCTATGCGATACTTATAACTATATCATTAAAGTTATGGCCACAATTTTTTATCCAAACGCCAATTCCGGTTTGAGTCTATTAAACGGTAAAAAAAAAAAAAATAGGAAAGTTGGTTCAAAATGTTCAACTTAGAATTTGTCAAATATAATGAGGACGTAAAAAAGAATTTTATCTGAATTTTAAAACAACACCGCCTATCCGTATGGTTGTTATTGTAGACTGTAGCTCGTTTTTAAAAAAAACAACTACGAGGACTCTGCAGAGACAATAATAATATTAAGAAGAAAAAAAAACATTTCTCCGCTGAGTAACATCTGTGTTCAGTAATGCAGTCCGTCTATAAATAGGACTACATGCGATCGTTTTTACTGCCCCGAAAAATGTACGTTTTCCGAAGGGAAAGTGTAAACATTTTTTTTAAAAAATATTTTTTACTGAACTATCAGATATTTAATATAACGTGTTCTTACGTTTCACTCAGAAAGAGTTCATTTTCGCGAGTTTAATAATTTGACTTACCTTTATTTTTCGCGGATAATAAATTTAAACACCGACTGGAAATGATAATTTTTTTTTTCTACAGATAAAAATCAAAATAACACCATTCGAACTATCCAAAAGTACTTACGCCTATTCACTATGTTCGAACGAAAGTAGATTAAATTAGTTTTGTATATTTTCGTTTTTTTTTTTTTTGCGAATATACACTTTCAACGCGAGTAAACTCTATAGCCGTAACGACACGGATTTATCGCCTTGTAACTATTGAATTTTCCGTTGGCTTTTCGGTTTCCGTTTCTCGTAGTCATAGTGTTCCTTAGGGCGAATCGTCAGCTAACTAATTAATTAATTAGCATTCGTGATCGCATGCTATTTGACACGGTGAATGCCTAACGAGCTTTATAAATTACCTATACTCTAATTTAATATAATACCCCGTGTAACTGACAATACATATTATATTGTTTCGGGCGTGTTTTGGCGATGCAGTTTTAAGCGACCTTGTTAGCTACTGTTTTCGCGATACTATTGTTTACTGCGATCGCATGACGACCGAATGCACTTTTCGAAAACCGTGTCGCACGGGATAGGACAATCCTTAACCTGACCTCGGCGAACAATCGAAAATTACATTTGAATACTGTCGTCCATGATTACTGACGGGTTATCCGGCGGTAGAGTAAACAAAACGTATTCGCGATACTGCGAACGAGTAGCGGACAACGGCGCAAACCGCGTATCGAAAATTACCCCGCTTAAACACGCCAAAGCGGTTCGTAGGCGCGAACGAGCTCCCGAAAACTCAACCCACCCACACCCTACCCTTATCGCCGTCATCGTCAAATCGATTCCTCGTTTTATATACGTTTTCGATACACAATCGATATGACGCGGTGTCGAGACCTCACACACCCAAAATATTTGCGCTCTTCGCGCCCTACGAAGTGCTGGCGTTCTCAATAATATAATATGAATGTATACTGTTATATATATACATAAATATACAACTATTTAAATAGTTCGGAAATGTTTAATCGATAATTAATCGTTATATTGTCCGAAACGTTATTAAAACCGTGTTAATTCCGTATCGTATTTAGCGTACAGGAGTCATTTCACCGGTAAAAGTTTCCCGAACACGTCGTCCGAGACGGACTTGCAGAAGTTCAACACGTCGACGTTGTGGGATCATTCGACATCGCTCGGAAATCTGGCGACGGACAGCTTGAAATACAAAGTACGTATATATGCACTCGAATTCCGCGCGCTTAGGTTAAAATAACAGCGGCCGCAGCTGTAGAAACGGACCCGCGAACCGATCAATCAAACGCGCGGCGCGTACGCGTAAATGTCACCGCCGCCGACGTCTTTTAACCGTCACTTTTAATCTCTTGAAAACATTACTCACCTAAACATTTTTCCGCGTACAACAACCCGAACCTCATCCGCCCGCCCGTCTTTGGGTGGGGGGGGGGGTAGGAAGAGACGTGTAACCGAACCATATGTACAGTCGATTAGCGCGACGGGCCATAATGTTATCGTGCGATGACAATCCTTATCAAATAAAATTCGTTCTATAATAAATGCTACGTAAAACAACTTTAAAATACTTAGATTTTATCAACCCGAGACCGAAACTTATGCGGAAGCCACAAGCAACCCGTGACTCGTCCATCGATCAATTCTGCGGTATTTTCTCCCGATTCGTCTCTAATCTAAATACCTTAATCAGCCCATCAACGATTACTTTCCTCTGCTCTGTTCCAAATACAATTGCTGCTAAAAGTTCTATCTAATATTGTTTCCTTCTCTCTCTATTTTCCTTATTTTAACCTATCTGATGATTGCACAATAATATCTTTCATTTAATATTCAATAATTATTCTAACTAATTGTTTTCACAAAGTTCCAATTAAAAAAAAAAAAAAATTACTTTGATATTAAGTTTATCGCTAAAAATCCCATTTTTATCCCGCAATTCAAACCGGCCAATGCGTATTCCGGGACTATATGTACTTCGGTAATACATCGACGGGGGTTGTTCTTCAGCGATTATTTTCTAATCGCAAAAATAGCGATAGTATAACCCTCTCCCCCCCCCCCTTCTTCGGTGCTTGTTGATTTCGGTACAGGGAATTGCGAAATTCTCGCGAATCACGACAGATAGTTGTCGTCGGGGCGGTTCTGACGGTTCCAGAACTTTGAAATTTCGGAAACGAACTATGAAAAACGATTAGCTTATCATATTATCAATGTAATAATTTCATAGAATTTATGAACTGCAATATTCGAGTACGGTTTTCAAAATTGTCCGTTTTGAACTCGTCGCTATATAACGTCACTCGCGACCCGGAGAACAATATTTATGCATTAAATATTTTAACAAGATAATCAATTTTCCACGTTTATCTCAAACTTTTCCGAAATCCTACTGTTGCGCGATTATCATCATTATATATTCTTAATGATAAATGATAAAACTTATTTTATGCGATTTTCTCGCTGCACAATAAAATAGAACTTTTCGAAAAAGACCCCCTTCTCGCCATACATATATTACATTATAGCATTACGATTTCCGTACGATTCGATCAACACTTAGACCAAGACATTCGTCTATTCGTCGAATGTCCACATTGCATGTCAACATTAGAACTACTATAAATGTACGATAAAAATAATTTCCCGCCATACTCTTTACTGTGGGTACGTATACATATACAGAGTGCCCTACCATGTTCGATGGATTTTTATAGCCCTGTTAATATTGTATTATTTACGATTTGTGTTTTTTTTTAGTCGGTTTTGTCTTCGAGGGGGACATCGATTCGGAGAAAAATTAAATTTTTATATTTACACCCTAAACATCAATCAAAAAAGATCACTTTACCTATTCACTTTAAACAATTTTCAAAATATTCATTTAAAAAAAAATATTATTCTAAGAAATTAACGTATCATACATTCATATTCGACTAATAATTTCTTAGTTATAGCCGTTTCAATTAGGCGTGAAAACAATTAATATTAAATATCACACATTATGTGATAAGAAATTGCATTCTGCACGGTAATTCTTTACCTTATGTTGAATATTTATTGTTTTCACGCCTAATTTTCTAGAAATTAAAATGGCTATTATTAAGAAAATATTAATAGGATATAAATGTGTGATACTTTACAATTTTAAGAATAAATTTTTTTTACAAAATGAATATTTGAACAATTTCCGTAAGTGAATAAGTAAAAAGTTGTATTTTTTTTTTTTTGTGTGTGTATATGTAATGAAAACAAAAATTTAATTTTTCTCTAAGTCGATGTCCCCCTCGAAGATAAACAGATTGGAAAGAACAAAAAAAATGTAATATCAAAAGCTTTAGAACACGGACATACTGTATCTATTATAAAACCTGACGGAAAAATAACGCGTATACGGCAGACTGTGAGAAATGTTTATTTTTTTTTTAAACGCGCGTGTATAGTAATAAAAAACAAAATATGAAACGCATATTCATAATAAATATCAATTATGTATATTATATTATATTACGTGCTTATCGGGCAACAGTTTCAGCGATATCGGAGTAATAGTGTAATAATAATTCAACGTAGGAAGTGAAGCAGCGGATTACGGTTTTGTTTAACTTAAAAAAGTTCCGTAATCGCTCGTATTCCCTGTGATATAATAATACGGTGGTCACATGAAATTTTGTTGTCCGGCACCGAACAACAGAAACGGAAGAGAGACGATAAATTGTGTGTTTTATTTACGCGTATATTATAACGAACGGACGTCGCGAGATGTTTATAAAAACATAAAAAAAAAAAAAAATTATATAAATCCATATACAGGGTAAATCTATACGATTTGCGACGAAACACACAAGAATTGTCAAATGCTGCTGATACACCCTATAATATAATATATTCACGTAGTTACTACGGTTCGTATATTATTAAGTGATTTTCCCGTTTGCACATATTATAACGGTGACCGCGAGAAAAATGTTGTATTTAAAAATAACACTCGCGCGCGTTTGATGTATATTTTTTAATACGACTACGTCGTTTTTTTTATTATTATTTCAAACACGTGTTTGGTTTCGATCAAGCCTACGGTTCCCCACCTCCCTCACCCGTAGACATTTTTATCGTACGGAGGTTAAATACGACGCTGTTTAAAAATATATTCTATAATAATTTATATTCGTGATTGATGCCGTGCACAATATTATATGGTCCACTATAAAAGTGAAAAACGTCGGTGATTTAAAATAATAACGATCGGGTCCGTCGTAATAATTAATCAATATTGTAATACCTATACCACATTATAGCAATAACGTAAGTATACCGGATAACATATTTCGTAGATTTAGTAGCACCTACGCTGCAGATAGTCTTTTACCACGGCCGATTTGACATTCAAAAATATTCTAGACGGGTTTTTATTCAAATAATAGTAATTATAAATACACAGCGTGAACACCGATGCAGTACGTCGAATTCGAATCGCCAGGTGATTTCTGCCGGGTGTTGTGTTGCTGGCACCGATAATTTTATCGCCGTTTTCTTCGGCTAGTGTAGCGTATTTGGATCATCGCAAAACGGACGGCCCGTCCCTACATAATACTCTATAGGCAAAGCATTAAGTGACGTGACAGAACGCTACAGATACCGCTTGATAAAGATAAATGTAATAAACATGGTTGTTCTTAATTATTTTAAAATATCAGCGATAAGAATTTCGATTATTGAGTATTGTGATTCGGTAATTACTGTAAACGTATTGGAAGCTATATTGTCCTCTCCGATCACTCGAACTTCAAGAACTTGAGAGTAAGCCTCCTTTATATACACTTCATGTAGATTTGTTTCAAATGCCTATTCAGTGGAGTACTCACGAATTTCTATGGCAAGGGATAAATAATAATAATGATCATGCACAAATTTTCTTTTATTTTACCTAACTTGAAAATGAGAATTTAAAAGCCGACGTTAAGTGGAAGAGATTAGTGGTTGCAGCCTGCAGTGCCGAAGCGAACGTTGCATTTGTGAATCGGTTGCTTAAAAATTTTATTTAAGATTTATATGAATATAAATATAATTGACAACCATTACTCATGAACTATATATTTCGTAAAAACAGGTCAAAATATTTTGATTTACTGGGAACCGATATTCCGTGAATCAGAACCGGAACCTATCAAATCGTTAAAGTTTCAGCCCCTGCTTCCAATAACAAATATCTGAATCCACCACTTGCATGGGCAACAGAGTGCGACCTTAGGTCAATCCGTTTGATTTCTTTGTTTAGATTGTCATGTTAGCAATACCCGTTAACAAAAACAAATCGAACGCAGAAATTCGTTGTGTGATTGTCATTGGGGGTGTTTGAGAAAGTTAGGGTCAATTTCACTCGGAAAGTTATCGAATCCTGCCATCGCGCATGCAATGGTAAACTTTCCCGAACATAATATTCATTGTTTTATTTTTGCCAATTCGTAAATCGAAGGTTGATCTTCAACTTCATTCGAAATTTCATTCTAATAGCAGGTCTTTTACTTTTTAGATATTTACAGGTGATGGCTCGACTAGTTTTTGTTTTTCAGATTCTGAGCAAATCGAGAAATGTATTGGTTTTACAATGATATTTATTATTATTTTTTTTGTTTATCTGTAAACTGCTTTTCTATCAGTAAACCGTTCAAATGTATCAAGTCTAGTACCTTCGTTGGTGAAATTTTATCATGCAAATTTTTTTAATGTCGTTTTTTGATATTCTAAGCAATTTTCATTGGGAAAAACCAAGAAAAAACGAAGAAAAACGGGAAAATTTACGAAATGTTTTAATATTGAATTAATTATTAATTTTGTTTTTTTTTATGATGCAGTTAAAAATTTGTATAGAGACTGGAAATTTGAACACACAAAATTATATTTAAATTTTCTAGGCGTTGTCAAATTTTCATAACATTTTTGAGCCATTTATAGACATTTTAATTCTATGAGATTTTTTTTGATAGGTACTCTGTGGATACAATTGTGAGACAAAACAGAAATACTTGAAAATTTAATAGGGAATTCATAAATCGTACTTTGTGCTTGTGGTAAAAAAAAAAATTAGTGTGATGTAGAGTTTTTTTTTATAAGAATTTTAATATTAAATTTTGACAAAAACCGTAAATATTAGGGCCTTTTGAAACTTGTATGTACAACCGAACTCCGGCTAAGAGCCGTTTTTCGTTAGCAATTAATCGTTTCGTACAAATATGCATTGTATTTTCCTTTATACCCTACAATCCCAACTCTATATCTACAACAGTGTCCCACCCATCGTGCGAAATATGTCCGCCTTTTTATTTTCAATTTGGTCCACAGTTGCAGTCCTATTGTCTTACTTTAAATGTTATGCGCTTTTCTGAGTGTTTTAGAGCATGTTCATTTATGCACTTTTTTTTTTTATAGGTAAGAAATTCATTAATTTTTTTTTTGTTTTTTTAATAAAAATACTTATAATAAATAGCTATTGTAAAATTAAATTCAGTTTGTTTTGTCCGCGGCAATCCAATATAATTTCGTTAATAAACCGATAACGAATACGTCAATCCGAAAATATATCGTAGTTATTAAAATAAACGGTCGGTTGGTATAAAGCGTTTTCGTTCGACTATATGGGCACACTAAGACGTATGCTATCTTACGGTTTATGATTAACGGCAGCTGTATACGCGCGTATACAGACTAACACGCGAGGAAAGACAAGAATAATGAGTCGAATTTATAGAGCGGCGCTCTTCGTCTCGACGATTCTGGTTAATAATTTAAAACCGTAGAGTATAAATACAATAATACATACTCAGCCCGGTCTGCATATTATACAGGGTGTTTTTTTTCTCATTACAAACCAATGTTTATTTATGAAAATTTAGAGCGATTTTGGTTGTTAATATTCGTACGTGAGGTTATAAAAACGTGGGTCGTCAATCGAAAATCAATAATCGATAAGATTATGCGGTAAATAATGCGAAATAACGGTAAAAGTTCGATAGTAATAGTCGTCGTTAAACGAATCTGTTGTAAGAAAAACCCTAAATTTAATTGTACTCGAAATATTCGTTAAGCTGATACGTTATGAAAGAATCACCCTGTATACATCTGTAATAAAAATTCCGATTTCGGATTGCAGTTGTATTGCTGGATACAGTTTTGTCGAAACTTTATAATAGCGTAATCGTATTCATGTGATACGCGTAGTTTTTCGAGTACATAATAATAAACAATAGTTGACGGGTTTATTACTACCCCGGAAATGGCCGGAAATCAATTATCGAATACTATAACTATTAATCGCAGTTTATCGGCTATTTTATAACAGTAACCGGTCGTATCTTTGGCGTAGGGCGGAAAATCTTCTATATAGTTAAATATAAGCTGGGCGATACCTTGTTGAAAAGTTAAAAGTTAAATTATATTTCTTTTAGAGCGGTAGTGGAGCGAGGAATGTATTGGTTTTACAATGATTTTTATTATTTTAGACTCTGAACAGAGAGATTTTTTTTATGTGAATACTTTTCTACCAGAAACCATACTCCGATTATCAAATATAGCATTTTTTCTAAAAAGATCACTATTCTTAATTACTATCAACTGAACTTTGTTCAGAATTATTTTTTCGTAATCAATGATTTATCTTTGCTTTCAGATATACGAGTATATATTAATTTCCCTTCTGTTTCTATTTCTAACTTCCCATTTACAACGTTAGCTATACCCACTTGCGAAATACGTCCGTATTTGTTTAACATAAAATTTTTATTTTCTGAATAATTATTTTAGAATTTTCGTTTTAAAAAAAACTGTTTTCTTGCAGTGGTACAGGATACCAACGCGAATCTTGTATAGTAAATCTATACGTAAATCTAAATATTTTCGCGCGCAAAATATTTTTATGAAAACAGTTATCATTTCAAAAAACAAAAAAAAAGCTAATACTAGGAATGAAAGCGGCCACTGTTATAGGTGATAAGTCGGGAAGGTAGAAAACATAAGGTTATTTCATTTTTATCTCTAAGCAACTATAAACCATTGCTTGATGAAAGACGATTTTTAGCGCAGTTCGGTATTACATAATTTGTGGTGCTGTAATTTTTTTTGCGATTTTCGATTAAATTTGATTTTAAAACGCTTATTAAAAAAAAAAAAATAGTCGTCCGATGATTTTGGAAATTTTACCATATCTAGATAAGTCTAATATGAGTATTATAACTTAATTTCAAGTATCTACGTTTAAAAAAAAAGAATTCCAAAAAAAAAATTCCAAAAATAATAATTCCTTAAAAGCATAAAAGTTTTGGCAAAGATACCGTAAGAAAGTAAATAAAAAAGTTATTAAAAAATATATTGCGTGATTTTGCGATTAAATCATTTTTTCTGGTAGAAATCGTCGTCCATGTTTTTATAAAATAATGAAATCGTGAAATTGTACGTTTTCCTACGTTTTTTTTCTACTTGTGCGCTTTTATTTAAAAAATTGCGTCGAAAATCAAAAAATGACTTCTTTAAAGTACCGTATAAACAACTTGAAGCTTTCAGAAAAGTTGCAAGACGTAAAATTCGGAGCAGGTTAACTAGAAAAAAACGTGTCCGCAGACAAGAGGAAGAAGAAGAATAAGAAGAAGAAAAAATAAACATCTTAGTAAAACAAATAGCTACGCTCGGAATTTAAAAGTAATTTTTAACTAAACTATTAATCCGAACAATTTTTTTTATAACTTATTTACCTACTCGAATCCGTTTATGTATTTTAAAATTGACTTTTACTTTGTTATTTTAAATGTAACTCAACTTCGACTAGTGTTCAAAACAGAATGGTTCGTTTTCCCAGCGTGCACTGTCCGTTCAAAATGGTAAAAGAACCGTTACGGTATCCGGACCGTCGACGGCGTTCGTATATATTTGCCGGCAGTCATTGACACTTATAACATTGTCGTATCGTTAACGGTTCGCACAACCGGCCTAACGAATGTCCCCCGTGGCCCGGCGCCAATACGCGCAATGCAATAATATTACAATAACGCGTTCGCATTCCCGTTCTATTTCTCGTCTTCGATTTCGTCATCCGCATTTTCGTTACTGTTATTATTATTATTATTAGCGTTGTTGTCGTTTGCACGGATTTCCGCGGCATAATACGGTTAATTTTAGCCGCAGAGACGACGGAAACGGCCTGGCACATTGTCCGGGACCGAAGTATCGTTTAGTTCGAAACCGCGCGTTTTACCGGACGAAGAGTTTTTGCGGGGGAATTTTTTTCGCACAATCTCTGTTTCGCTACCATCGCAGCGTTCAAATATTCGTATTGCGGATGAAAATCGCACGCCGTTTCTTCAAAGGCGCGGATTTCCCGTTCGTTCTTTGTCAGTACTTTATGCCGAACATTTTTCCCGCTGATTTTTTTTAAAAATAATAACAATAACTACGACATGTTACTACTGGACACAGGACGGAAAGCATCTAAAGAACCGATTTTCAAACATCAAAAAAAGTCTAAATTTTATAGTTCACATTTGAATTATGGACTCTTTTTTTTTTTTTCTTTTTTTTTTAACAGAACGTCTATATCCGTTTGTTAAACTACATATTATAAACGTCAGTGATCAACCGATCGAACGGAATGTGCAAAAAATATCCCACTCCAATGAATCTCGCCGCCGTATCCCTAATTTACCCGGTTTACGATCGCTGACGCCGAATTTAGAGAAGGTCCGATGTGTGATAACGTCGGGATTAACAAGAAATCGGATGGCACACGGACCGTATAGAACGTATATAATACGCGTGTATGTGTGCGTATATAGAAAACCGCAGCGAAAGGATACCATATTATTATTCCTTGCCCACATTCCGCCCGTTTTTTAACGACCGTGACCTTTTTGGATTCGATAATGTAGTCGCATAGCCGTTATACGATAATTAATACGGTTTTTACGGACCTTTGAACATGACAATTATTATATTATTATATTGTACGGTTTATATCATAAAATTTATAATATTATTGTATAATCAGGTCGGTTGTACATCGGAGGGTTCAGTCACGATCTACGGGTGCAATTCTATTCTCCGACTAGCGCCACGTAATCTCGATTTTATACAACGAACGCGCTTTATGCCAGATCAATAGTTAGAAACCGTTTCTTTTTTTATTATTATAATGCGTGTATATTCGTTTATAGCCTTTTAAGCTTAAATAATATTATAATTTCGTTCTATAACCGACGAATATGTTTGATAAGTAATTGTTATTTGTTTGGTCCACATGTTGGACCCTACTGGGTTGATGGGCGACGGAGGGACCGCAAACGTTTTTTCTGATATCGCGATACTGCCAACTCATTGGTTTTAGGGCACTTTAATATTTTAATATTAACTTTAACTCCCACTTTAATATTTTGTTGCGTATACAAATTATAAATGGCCACGTGAACGGCGCCGTTATGATTGATTGACATTTTCTAATGTTTATTTGAAAACTAAGATTGAAATAATGAAATTGAAAATGTGTAAAATAAAAACATAAAAAAAATGAATTCAAATTTGTGAGTAGTTTTAAATTGAATAACAGTTTATTTGCGATTTGAATGGTGACACATGGCAACACTTCTACGAGGTCATTTTATTTTTGATTTGTTAACGCCAAATCGTAGGTATATAAAATAACCTGGTGTATTTCAATTATGAGCAATCAGTCGTTCAATTTGATATCACATGCTTAACCATGATATTATTATTTCCACGGTAGTCATTAGATATTATACTATTGTGCTTTTCTCTGGTACGACAATTCGGTACCATTGATAAACTGACTTGCTAATATACAGCTGTCATGTGTTGCGCCATCGTCTTTTGTCCTAATGTTAAACGGCCATTGACCTTGCGGTGGGACGCGTGACATTCGAAAGTTTCATTGGATATACTCTCTAACTATCAGAGTTAGAGTGCCAATTTTGGACAAAATATGGTGAACCCATATGAGGGTGAATGAAATTAAACTAATCGCTCTTTAATTACACTTACAATGCGCTCTTTACCTAATACTTTTGATATGTTATTCTAGTATTCCATACAAGATAATGGGTCGGCGAAATTCTTTCAAGGCGCTCTACACACACCGAACATGGGCGAAAAAGTGGCACAGGTAAGCACCTAATGATAATTTATTTGTTTGTTATAAACAAACGGGACAAGCAATATTGTATATTAACACATTAATTTATGCTACAATCGATTTGATCTAAAATAAACGGACGGAGCGTATAGAAAAATGGACTGCGTCTTAAAACGTGATAGGTAGCCATAACTCGGGATTTTTTTTTTATTTCACGGGTGGTAAAAAGACATTTTTTTTCACCTCCACAACGGAGTAGGTACTCGTATCCCGTTCTAAATACTGTTTTCATAAAACGCACGGCAGACAGGGAACGCTCAGTCCGTTTATATCGGGACCATGGCATCATCATACACGGGAGTTCAACGGTTCATAATATCCAGTGTTGGAAAATAGGAAAGATAACCGATATGCTTTGTAATTAAACAAATATGAAGATAACGACTTATGATCAGGTCTATCGACAATCACTAGTGAAATTAAAAGTGTGTGCCCCTTACTCTGACGGCAAATTGTAATTGTGAATAATACATTTTTGTTATTTTTCGAAACCAATAAATTAGTATGATAGTGAACGAATTACGATAAAAGTACAATACACATTATCATAGGGTTTGTTAGCGGCATTAAATGCGGGTTTATACACCGGTATTGAACCGAAACGAAAACGAAATCAAAAATGAAACAGTTATATCATTTTGGTTTCGAGTCATGTTTGATAGTATTTATTACGTTACTATTGACCTCGGCGTGCAGTGAACTACAAATGCAATACAGTACATACTCATACATTAGTCCCCGGTGGTTTAAAATAATTATCATATAATACAAAAAGATACGGCGGTGTCTTTGCCAAGTACGAAAGAAAGAATGCTGTGATTTTATACAACCAAAACGGCTTAGAAAACAAAAAAAATTAAATTATTCGCTCACCGACGAGATCCGAAATGCAACAAAAAACGTAGTCGGTCATTTTTTGACTGGTTCGAGTTTTCCGGTAGGAACTTTATTAGGACACATACAAAAAAAAAAAAAAAAAATATAAATATTGTTCATATCCGAATTAATGACTTTTTTTTATGAATTCGTATGTACTATATTGCCGGTGTCCGTCAATATATGTATATATATATATATATATATATTATTTTTATTAATATTGTCAATATACAGAGTGTTCAACGATGATCAACCAATTGGAAAATGTCCTGGAATAACAAAGATAATTAAATTAGGTTTTTTTTTTTAATAATCACAGAGATAAGAACTCCGAATATTTACATTAACTTTTTATTTTATTATTTTTTAAAGATTTGATGATAATCATTTTATAGAGTTTGTATTCTTCTGAAAATGTTGGCGTTTAATTTTTTTTTTTTATTAAATTCGTAATTTTTAATACATTTCTAAATTTCAGAGAAAAGAACCAATAATTATACAGCAGACGCTTTCGATAATTTACTATAATTATTATTATTATGGGTAATGACGAGTATTGAATGTACACATTTTTTTTTTGAACGTTAAAAAATTATCAATAATCACGAATTTGATGAAACTAAATAGTTATACGTCAACATTTCCAGACAAAAAAAAAAAACTTTATAAAACATAATTTTATTAAACTATCTTATCGGAACATAAATAAAAAAATTTGTAGTCCACATCCCTGTGATTAACAAAAAACAGAATTTGAATACCCTTACTATCTTCGGAGATATTACAATGGGTATATGTTCGTGGAACATCTTATATGATTCTACGTATTGGAAACTGGGCTATTTTGTATTACCCGACTGCGAAAAGGGTGTATGAGGTTTTTTGTATATTATTAAAATATTATATTATATTCGTACATTTGAAATGTGGTTTAAGAAATGTATAAAAAATGTAAATGAACAAAAGCTATTCGAAGATAATGGGGACCGGTGCAGCCACTGTTGTTGGTGAGATGTTGGGGAGGTAGGATACAGAAGGAAATTTAATGTATATTTGTAAATAATGATAGACTATTGCTAACGAAAAAAAAATTCTGAGTGGGGTAAGTTTGGTAGTGATGCAATGTTAAAAATATATTATACATCATATTATCTTAAAATAATTAAATAGGCATTAAATATTTTCTTTTATAATATTTGATAAATATTGATCCGATTATCTCGTTTTTCTTAAATTTTTCCCAGTTGTTCCATGTTTTTTCATGATTTTTCACATTCGCTAGGAAAACGCTTGGGAAAATCGAAAAACAACATTCTCAAAATACCTTTTCACGCCGATTTTCTTTCAGAAAAAGTACTTCGCTTAAAAATCGGAACAAGATTGTTATTAGAAAAGTTGTCCACAGAAGAAAAATAAAATGAACACCATTGTAATACCGTAAGCTACTTCGCTCTACTCGTAATCTAAAAACCCGCAGAAAGTCATCAGGAATCTGAGTTTTTTAATAAAACCCAATTTGAGGGTAAAATGTTTTTTTTTTCTCTGGATTCAATTGCGATTCGCGTAGAAAATATAATTATTTCGGATCCTCTGATACCTTTGGCGATTTTGAACGAACGAATCCGAGTAAAAGGTACGAAATTAATTATAATACGAGATTAAATGTAGTATGAATAGTTTTTTTACCGTTTCACAGTAACCAGAGACCATTACACACGTAGTTTCGACTAAAATTGTGAAAATGAAATATAATAGACAATAAATTAGTATACAACCAACAATTGTTTATACTATAAAATATGTATGTATGCCATTTTGAATTGAGCAACGTATAATTATTATTTAAAACAATATCAGTAATAGTAAGTAAATTTGTACTAAAGTGAAATTAAACGGAAAATCTTTTCTTTTTTTTATTGTTATAAAATAATAAAAAAAAAAATTTCAACTAATTTTTTATGAAAATAAAATTTAAATTATTTACGTATACATCTGATTATGAATATATTTTACCAATTATAATATCTATACAATTCTGTAGATACGTTTAAAACTGTGAAAAATATACTTGTATTTTGTTTAAAAATATTTTCTATACTGCTTATAGGAATGAAAATGAAAAAAGAAATGTAAGGTAAACCAACGTATTATTTTTTTAAACGCATACAGAGGCGTCACCTGTCCGACGGGCGCACAATCTTTACGGACACTCGTATTTTTACTACTCGTAGAAACAAAGTTAACAACTTTCGATAACCGACCTACAACCGTTTGTACGGAAAATTTGGAATTAATTAATTTAAGTACATAACATATACTTAATTTTGTAGTTTTTTTTTTCTATGAAATACAAATTTGGTTTTGTTTACGTTGTTTTTTCTTTCGGTAAACTTTAACTACTCTTTGTAAGACAAAAAAGTGCACGATGTTTTTTTTTCATAGTTATATCGTTGTTAATCTTTTTTCGCCCCGAACTTATTATTTATTTCCTGTGCGTTAGCGTAATTATTAGATTAACAAAGAAAAGATTCAACTTAAACTATTCTATATTATTACGCATGATTCGTGCGATTATAACGCAAACTTAAACAATTAAAATAATTAAAGCCCGTTGATTTTCTCAACATTCACCATCATAAAATAACTGTCGTGCAATGAAAACCATAATAATAAATTTGACTAGAAATTTGTAGCTTTTCGAAAACAAAATTAAATTTATACATTTCAGGGTTTAAATATATAATTTTTTTGTTGCATTTTTTGTTATATTTTCTTATGACGTTCATGAACCAGTGCATTTTTGGTACTTTAGTATCAGTTTATTAGATTTTTTTATTAATTTTATATTAATCATGTGCGAATTCGATATTTTAAACACAACTACACATTAAAAAAAAAAAAAAAAAAAATGCATAATGTATTTTTTTCCAACGAGTTATAACTTGCTCCATAAAGTTCTGTTAATACCAAATGCCTATATGCTAATCAAATTAAAATAAAATTATCTTCGTGATGTACGTTATTATAAACACAGTTATTTTTACTGGATTTCGTGCACATAGTAAAATAATATTATCGGTATATTTTTGTGGAGTCGTTGACGGCCGAGTAGCCGTTAGCGGTTCGTTGACTGTCCGACCCAATCGGATTATACCTATCGACTTGATACCATTGTTTATTATTTTTATATAGTAACCCAATCTTTATGAGGATTTCAATGGCGTGTTTGAGAATATTCTAGCGTTATCAATAGGCTGTGGCCCGTATTGTCGCGGCACCAAGTGTTCACCATTAGGTGTTCGTTACGTTGACGAATACGAATTGTAATAGAAGCGCGTTTTGTATCCGGTGTTACATACTTGTGTAGGTACATACGTATTCAAAATTAAAATGTTTATATGTTATTAAACAAATGTGTCAGAATTTTACGTTTAAAGGTTGTTTTTTTTTTTTTTTTTGTAGCATTATCGGTTACTTTTAAATGTCTTTTCTGTAGATTTCTAGCGCGTCGTTTTCCTAAATCTAGTAATAGCTGTTTCCATCTGATTGCACACGCGTATACACTGCACATAGTGAATGCTCGATATACGGTATGAAATGGACCACGATTTTCGTACTGTCCTTAAAATATATCAATAATTTCAAAACGGTTATTAAACGAATACACTGATCATCGCGTACGCGATTCGAAATAATTATCGAACGCAATCTACACCGAGACGCCGTCAAAACTGACGGTTTTTAACGTTTTTCAGCACCCGTGTAGATAAAATTACACTACACCCTCATATTATGTAATTTGCGTGGTCAATACTACACTAACGATGACAGCCGGCAGGTGACAGTAGACGAATCGTGCACACGAGTGCTCTCGGAATGAAAACGCTATACATTATGAACTATCGTTAAAGATACCATAACACTATTATGCACGCGTAAAAGTTGATAACTATGTTATCTTGATCACAATTGTGACTGTTAAAACTTATTAACATACTGTCGCTCTACAATACTGCCATCATGACATTTGATGGCATTAATAATTAATTTTCGTAGCAGAAACGCTTACAGTGTCAAGTAATTGTATCATTAGATAGTTCAGGCTTTAACTAAATTTCCATCCAACAAGACTGAATATAGTGGAAATGCACAAAACCAATAATATCGCCTCTGGTGTTTTTTTATCTGGTAATTATTTTTTAAACCAATACGTTTCGTAGTTACAAAAAACCTTATAATGCATTTTTTTTTTTTAGATGATTTTGAATGTTTAGATATGCGTTAAGGTTCTCAATTTCACAATAATTTATACTTAAAAATCGGCCTTCAAAAAGTATTTTAAATAATGATATACTACTAAAGTATAGTCTCATGTTGCGTCGGTCTACAAAAAAACGCTATGAAAAAACGTAAAACATACTATAAAATGAGAGGGAAAACTAAAATTCGAATTATGTTCTGACGGCGATATATATAGGCAATTCAGGTACATTTATGCATAGGTACAAGTTAATATTATTATTTTAAATATTGTGCAAAATAAACTAAAGTTATAGTAATTGATACAAACAGTACATTTAATGTAGATAAGTTGTTTAAAGACAGAAAAAATAACAAATTATGTATATTATAATGTTAACACGACAAGCATAAACGTCAATAAACCATTAACCCATTTATACTTATTTACCCACCAATTATTGTCGTATTTTTAATATACATATAATATAAACAAATAAATTCTTAAACCGATCTTGTTGATGGGTATGCAACTATTTTAGGTGAAATATTGTTCTCAATTATTACGAAAACCCCATAGAAAATCCAAAAAAAGGTCACTCTATTATAGCAACTAAACAAAATTTTCAATTTGAACACCATAGTTACTAATCGCTAAACATCGGAAAAAGATTTCTTTTCAAAAAGTTGATTATAAGCATAAAAAAAGCGTACGTCATAGTAAAGCCCATATTTATAACGCTACATTGAGAATTCAAACTTTAATTTTAATATTAAGTTTTAATATTATTACTATCCGCGAAAGAAAACAAAAAGGCTGACATCTGGTGGTAGCAACAGGGAATTAATATCACATTAAAAGCTTTACAAGGTCATTGTGTGACGCTATCAAATAGATGTTAAATGTATAACAATATTGAAATTCCATAGCCGTATGTGAGTATTACGACTCGGTAATCATGTAACTACAATTTATAATATTTATAGGTATAACTTATATTATGATTATATAATATTATTTATATTATTTAAGTATTAGTACCAATTTATAGTAGCACAGACATCACCTGTCTAGGGACACGTTTACTTTTAGCGAGTTGCCAGACTTATCTTTCAAAGGCTCTATATTAAACGATCATTCGACATTCTCTCCATTACGGCACAGTTGCAGCTGTGACAAAGTGGATGAACGACACGGATGTGTTGATTACAGAAAACTTTCGTCATCGACAGTGCTTATGTGAATTGTGTTCATGGTGATGAATGACGATTGTTCCCCTGTGGACTATGACAGGCCGTGTCACGTGGTCTGACGGGCGGATTGTAAAAAAATAAAAAAAAAATATAAAATATAAATACTTCACTTCGCACCGATAAAGTGATTCACTTAAAAGAATGTTCCCCAATGACATTTGTTTGGATAACTACATTACATTGTAATCGTAGTAACAGTCACTGCTATAATGCAAAAAGACGTACTATGTAAAAAGATGAGTAAACATTGTGTCATATGACTATCATAACGAGTGGATAATGTTTAGGTTATCTAACCGATACTATTTGTTTAGGTATACGAGTTACATCAAGTATCTATCAAGGAGTTGCTCGAGTAAACCGAAGTAAATATCATATTTAAACAGGCGAGCGTAAGGGACGGGATGTCAAAGGCTATATCCTCAACCCCATCGGTTAAAAATACGAAAAAAAAAAAAACATGAGTAATCTAATGTCGAAACACATATATGCTAGCCAAGGTACGAGGAAAAACTTGACATATTGAATAGATAGTGCTGCAATTACCGGGGAGGGGAAGACGAATTCTTATCTTTTGTATTTGTACAGCATTATCGATATTTTATTCTTCTATTTGATTTTATAGTCTATTTTTGATTTCTCTGAAAATTCGTGTATATTCTTATTCATTATTACGTAATAGATTAGCTGTATCAATTTCATTAATAAAAAATCTTAGGAATAACTACATTAATATAGTGAAATATGCAAAAGACTTATGTACAAAATGGGATGTACTGTTTGATAGTTTACAAATTGGACAACGACTTGCCGAAAAAATTGGTTTGATGAAGTGAATTTTAAAACAAAAATATTGTTTCCCCTTGTCGATACTGTATTGGTGCAGCTTAAATCAAGATTTAAAAGTTTTCGAGGTGTCTATGATACATTCGAATTTTTAAAGCCGGAATCAATTATTAAATCTGAAGAACCTGAAACAATCAAAAGTTATGGTTTTGTTCAAAATTACAAGTCGAATGGATAATAGTTACTGATCCCGGTGCATCTCAATCATAAACCTGTTATATTTCCCCTATTCGTTTTGTTAATTTCCTATCGCATTGTAAGAAATCGATTCATATATTTTACTACACGGTCAATAATTTCCTAGTCAATTGATTTGTTTAATGTACTACTAGAATTCTGTGATTCGTAGTATGTGATTGCCGATGTATGTTATAAGAACGATAACACAATATTACGGAAACGATAGAATATATGATTATAATGAAATTAATTCGGGAGCCGAAATAAATAGTTTGGAACCGAATACACAAACCGGAATTACGAACCGGCTTACATTCGCGACTTTTGTGTACGTTACCAATATCTATCGCGGGGGTGGTTACGGCTCTCGTCGACGGTTTGTCAGCCGAGCGACATCAACACGCACACTGCACCCTCACAATTTTTACCAATTCCAAATTGATAAACGCTCTCATACAATTTTTTGTTGTATTTACGATAAAACCTACCATCCGGTTCGTCGAATCTGCCGATCTTTTTTTTTCCCGGTCACGTACGAGACCACTCGCACGTCCGCGCACTGCGGTATTATTTAACATTAAAATAAACGCGATTTATTTCAATAATGACTTTTGAAACTAAGCACTCGGCCGATGGAAAATATATGGTCCGACTGTCAACCAATCGCTTTATAGAATGTCGACAAAAGATATAGAAACATTTCGCGCTTGTGATCTCCTTAGTCGAGGAGTCGTCAAGAAGTACGCGTCCGGAACTCCGGAACCTAACGTCTTTGTCGTTTCCGGATCGGACACACATAACGCACTGACGCCGCCTGTCTACCGTTTTTCTTTGTAGTCGAGTACTTGCCGTTTATATGTGTAATCTTGGGTGTTCATTTTTTTTTTTTTTTTTGTTTTTGGTAGAAATCCACAAAGAATATTTATTTTTTTTAAGACCGACTAGTATAAAAAAAAAAGTTTATAATTATTTATTAACTAATGGATATAAACAATATCGTGCACAAATAATAAAACTAAAATGCATAGTTAAATAATGTTTCTCATCATCCTTTTATTAAGACTCAAATATATAATGTTTCAAATCTAAATACAATTCGGTCCGTCACTGCTTATTGTTGATATATAGCGTGTCCCATTAAGAACGCCGGATTTAAATTTCCCAGTATTTTTGATTTGTGTTTTGGCTGACCTGTTTTTCTTATTATTATCATCATCTGTAAACGCTCCGAAATTAATCGCTGTGAAGGTTTTATCGATTTATTTCGTTTTATTGATTTACTTCGATCGTTTCTAACCTTTTGTTTGTAACCATGGTGCGACTAAATATTCAAGAACGCGTTTTTGACTGTTAAGAATTGCTATTACCATAACGGAGGTTATTCAGAAACAGTGCGCAATATTAGATGGAAAATGGGTCGAAACGAGGCTTCTAAAGAGTCAACAGTAAATTTTATTGTGGCAATAAAAAGTCTTAACAACCAAAACGCGTTCATGAATAGTTAATCGCACCATGGTTATAAACGATAAGTTAGAAACAATTAAAAAAAAATCAATGAAACAAAATAAATCCATAAAACCTTCACAGCGTTTCATTGAGAAGAGTTTATAGATGATAATGATAAGAAAAAACAGGGCAGCCAATAAACAAAACATAAAAATACCGGGCAATTTACATCCAGCGTTCTTAGTGGCAAACCCCATGTTTCCATAGCCCATACTGCCAACCAGTGGGCCAATGTCGAATCGGAATTTTAAAAAAGTTTAGTTTTTATCAGTATTACCGAGCACGTACACATTTAAATTTCCGAATATTCGTATCGAATACGTTAGACGAGCCGAGTTGAGGATCGGCTTATCGTGTTTTCCGTCCGAAAATACCCGTTACGGGGCAGCGCAATTAAATGCATATTAAAAACCGGTATTTGTCATCGATAACGGGCAGTGTTTTTTTTTTCGGCGAATTTAAAAATAATAATAAAAAAAAAAAAATGATAAACTGCGGACCGGTTCTCCGGTCTGAGGCCGTGTGGTCGTCGCACATTCCCGTCAACCGCCAGGAGGCACTGCTCGTTCGCCGGCGGCGCCGCGTTCGAATACACTCCGGTCGCCGGTCGCCCCGGAACGGCTCCGCGTCCGACGATAAATAACGATTGGGGCGCCTCCGGAACATTAATGGGCGCGTAACAACCGCGGTGCCGGGCTCGCGAAACGAAACGACGAGTGTACACTGTTAACGGTAATAATGTGATTCCGGGACCGCGGAATGGCGGATTCGGCCGTTTTCGCGCATCGCACTCGGTCCCGCGGACCGTGAATATCGTATCGTCGCTGGGGTCAGCCGCGCGTTGAATCCAATTACCGTCAGCGTCCGCGGGACCCGGAAGAGATGCGCGGTGTCCGGGCAACAAACGCGCGGGCGCCGCGTCGCGTTGTAACGACAACGACAATGCCGACGTCAAATATTTACGTGCCCGCCCGTACCCCGCCGTGCGCGTATTGTTACACTCATCCGGCGCGGCGGTGGCGGTTTCGCCGGGACAATTGACCGTCCGCCGCGGTGTTCCGTTCCGTGATGCGATAACGTTGACCGTTTCAACGGCGGGAATACGTATCCGGGGTGTGCGACGGCGGGAGGCGGTGCAAAGTTTGTCGTCATTGAACGCGTCCTGAACGGCCGTGTACGGCGAAACGAACCGGAACGACCGTTGTCGACGCGAGGAAATCTAATATTTCGAGATAGAGTGTGTGAGAGAGAGAGAGAGAGAGAGAGAGAGAGAGAAGGAAACGTTATCCGCCTGCGAGCGAAGGTATCCTTTTTTTTTTTTTTTTTAAATTCTTAGCGTGGCGAGCAATCTATTGGTTTTACCGCGACGAGTGCGTTTTCGTTTCCTCGGCCGTGTAAAGAATTTTTCCTCCACCAGAAATCTTGTTTTAATTTAGCATCTTTGCCGAAAGTAAATTGTTTCGACGTACAGTTGATGTTTTAAAAAAGTTCATTTTACTCGCAGTTTTCATAATAAATGAGAAAAACTTATAGAAAAAATGAGAAAGTTTACGGTGGTGAAAGTTTAATTATTTTCGAATTTATTTTTCAATCTGAATTTTTGCTCCGACAATCAATTTTCCCGTTAGTTTTCTCAATACTCGATGAAAATAAAAAAAAAAGTGAGAAAAACAACAAAGCTTACCGTGATAACGGTTTCATTAATCTTCGGTTTTTTTTTTCTTATTTATTGTAATTCAGTTAAAAATGATCGTAAATACCTACCGTATTTTCATCGAACACTTATATTATCCATTTCAGACGCAGTAAAAGTTTCAAAACATTCTGGCAATTTATGAATTATTTATGGGTATTTGGCATTTTCCAGTTTTTTTTTTTAGTTTTCATGTGCTTATAATATTATGTTGATGAACGTTTTTGCCAAAGAAGAACACTTGGAAATTTATATCGAGGTTCATTATAAGTCGTACTTTGTGATTTAAAAAAATAAAATGAAAAAAATTTTGAACGTAAAGAAGTTGTTTTTTTATAGGTGTCTTGAATTCAAAAAATGACGAAAATTAAAACATTTCAAAAAACACGTATAACTGACCTACGGTCAGAATCGTATTCCGGAAGCAATGAATTGTTCAAGATATAAATGAAATTACTCGGCGTTTCCCACCCTCGCTCCTACAACAACGACACACGCCTATTGGCAATGTTTTTTCAATTAAATTTTTTAAATATTAGATTTCCACCGGGATCCAGCGATTTTTCTAAGTGAAACGATTCACTTAGACCGCACGTATTGTTTGCCTATTAAAAATCATCTCTCCTCAACCGTTATGCGGAGAGCATGAACTGAGCGCAAACACTTTCGATTTAACCCTACCTCCTTCCGTGGTACGCGGAACCATTTTTCCCAAGATTCTAAACGCACACAACAATTATATCGGATGCGTATCGTTTATGATTTATGACGGGAACGCCTAACCGGAAATTACCGAATTACGGTATTTCCGATCCCGTTGGTTTCATACCGGTCACGCACGGTTCGGAAGAAAATAAAAAAAAAAAATTCTTAATATCGCATCCGACGGTTAATATTATTTCGGCGGCGATCGGGTTACGCGTTGGAAAAATAACGAACCAAGCCGCGTTCCATAAAATATACCAAATAAATAAACTTTGTACGGTTCGCGTCCGCCCGGAATTTATGTGGAAACCGCTTTATCATGACGCGATAATAAAATACGTGTTTAGAATTGATTTTTTTTTTTTTTTTTTTTTTTTTAAAAAAACGTCATTTATAAATAACCGTTTACGCGAGCGGAATATTGCGTTTAGAATTTTTTTTTCTTTCTGCGAATCGTTTTCCCCCGTTAGGGTCCGTGCGTTCCGTCATCGGCTATTCGGATAATGTAAATAGGTCCGAACATCGGGCGTATCGTAATGACGCATTTCAATTACCATGGTTTTGGACTGATTGTTCTAACTATTGAATAATTATTTGGTAGGCGGGCACTCGGGGCGTGACCAATATATTTTATATTTGTTTACACCACTGCGAGAATAACCGTGCGGAATAATTTCCCTTAACGACGCGGTGCAAAGACGTTACTTGTGCGGTAGGAGTGTCGGTTGTACTTTTTTTTTTCTTCAAATTTGACAATATTTTATTTCGTTTTTCGTATGAATCCAATAACTGCCGTCTTACTCGATGGCAGTCAAACGTTTTTGTCATAACGGTGAGGGGGCGTGAGTGTCAACTCGGTACCGTTTTTCGACAGTCATTATTATTAAAAAAATATTTTTAATTATGCACATTAAAGAGGAAAAGGTCTCGCGAAACTATACCCGCTCTCATCCCCTCTCCTTTGACCGCCCCCGGTCATTGAATTTGAATTCATTATTTCACGTTGAAAAACGTTCGGAATAATAAAACTTACTTTGCAATGTCGGACTGACACAGAAATTTGTCAAAGGACCACTCGACAATTACTCTCCGCGTTATTTGATTGCGCAGTTTAATATTGTTTATTATATTTACGCTACAGGATTTCACGGTAAAGGTATTTTATTTTTATACTTTTCCGTTTTTCATCACAAGGCCGTGACCGATTTTTTTTTTAAATTAAAATAGTATTTCGTTTACATACTTGCGAGTACACTCACTCACCTATAGTAATTATATTTAATTTCATTTTTTGGGGGTTTTTTTCTTTAAATTCTTAGTATGTTTTTTTCAGAAATGTTAATTAAATTCTTGAACTAAACCGAAAATCAAAATATTATATCACTCATATTTTATCTTACTGTATACAACGTATTATACACGTTTTTTTCGATTTACATTATTTTAATTCATACGCACTAATGTTGGTTAATAACTCTCAATTTATTCATCCCGAAACAAAGTTTTTATGTAAATACTATTTATAATGAAAAAAAAACATTTTTTAGAACATATTTTAGTGCATATTTGGTTATTTTTGAAGCATATTTGTAATTTACGTCATCAAATTTGCATGTTTTTTTAGAGCTAGAAATGTTTAAGCCTAATCTTCTTCCTTATATATAAAATAACATGTCATGCAGACTGACTAAATGACTAAACTGATTCATCGTCGCCTAGCCCAAACTACTGGTAGGAACGGGCTAAAACTTGGTATACAGATAGCTATTATGACGCGAGAATCCTCCAAGGCAGAATTTCTTTTTGTTTGATTATTCGTGGGTTACCTGGGTGACATAGATGACAATTTATTCGTTACGGACAAGAAAACTATTATTATTTACATTATTATCTAGCAACAGCAACATATTGCCGGGTCAGCTTACTCAGCTAGTTATTATATATAATAAAGCAGGAATTCGATATTTTAGTCGACCATCATCCATTGTTTTTCGTATTTTTATTTGAAATGTATTTATTTTATCGATAAATGTTTGAAACAAAATATTACCAAACAGAAACTCAGCATCTTTTAAGATTTTGGATGAAAAAATTGGTGCATAATAAACAAAGCATTTATTTGCTTTTTCAATTGCAAATGGTACAAAAAATGTATAAAAAAAAAAAAAAAAATTTTCAAAAATGATTGGGAATTTTGAAAAATATTTCATATAAAGTAGGTCAGGAGGAGAAAAACCCGCACCAGAACATTTGTATTGTTCTTTAAAGCGTTTTCGTGTTTTTATTTGTGTAGATTCCATAAAGTATAATACTGTGCTAATATTTTACGTACCAAATATTTTATGAATCCAAAATCATCGGCAAAATTAAATGATTCTTAAACTGCTCATTATATTGATATTGTTATTTATTATTCCAATATTCTTTTAAATCGTTTCGTTTCAAAACTTATCTCTATTCCTCTCCTCGTGGAAAAGTAATATAATTTTATTACGATGCGTATAATATCGCTGCGGGTACAGTATTATGAGTCGTTATACATGAAGTCACACGTACCCTTCACTGCGGAGACAATTCGTTTTAACGTATAGCACGTTATTTCGAATGCTGTAAACACAGTGTAAAAGTCCCTCATTAAAACCATATCTAGGTCTTACTTATTATTTATTTTTTTTTTTTTTGTACGAGGAGCGAGTGTACTTTATACTCCTGAAATTTCCGGGAGACCGATTTGATTTTTATTTTTTTTTTAATTCTCAGTAAAACATGTTTTAACCATCAGCAAACAATCGCATTTACCGCACAATTAACTATTATCGCGGTCCACACGAGGATTTTGTACAATGCCACGTTTAAAAAAAAATACTCGCGGGCCGCAATATAGCAATCAGCTATATTGCTATTATTTGAACGCACTTAACATTTGAATTTCAAAAGCAACGAAATACAGTAATATGCCACTTTTATCGAAATAAAAATTCCGAAATCGCAAGTTTATTGCCATAATATCAAATTCGAACTTTGCAGCCGAGTCTCTACGAACTAAAATGAAAAACATATCAAATTTATTAAAATGCATAGCGCTACAAAATTCGAATATTCGTATCTAATAAATGTAAATGTGTGCAGCATAAAATAATATATTTTTAATTTCAATAATAACATTTAATTATCTAGTGTAATTATTTGATAATCATAGAGTAAAATAACTAATATAATATAAGCATATTATATTGGCTTTTATGAACTTTGATTATTCGCTTCTACGGCAGTTCAAAAGCTACCGAGAAAAGTCGGGTGATTTCGTGAAAGGATATTTAATCTCGTGATAGTGGTTACTCACGTAGATTAATTAGTGTAAAAAAATGTTAATTAATGTTAAATTATTATAATATATTTTTATACTTTTTCATATCCATAACAATTTTGATTAAACAAACGTTATACAAATATAAATTAAACGAAATACAAAAAAACTTTCATAAATGTAAAAAAAAACATATTTTTACTTAAGAAGTTATTTTAAATTAGCAAACAATTTCACGAAAACAAAAAGACGGATACTTGTAAAAGAACACAAAAGATGCCGTTATTAGTATTTCATTATTATTTCGTGCTTAAATTTCATTTTAAATGTCACAATATTATATCAAACGGACATCCTTTAAAGTAAAATAATTCACGGTGAAAACCGTAAAAGTACGCATATCTGCAATGCGGAATCGTTTGTTATAAGCCATCAATAAAAAAAAACCAGTAGTTGTATTTACAAGTAAAACAGTCATGTTTTCTAGTTCTATATTTATAATTAACAACAGTACACTTGCATCCAAAGACTAAAAAATTAAAATCGAATCGACACCGTCGAAACGCAAACGTTATGTCATTGTGTTCGTGAAAAACGACGATAAGAATTACGAAAACTGATAGCAACGATTTACCGTAACCACGCGCGCCCCGACGACCGTTACGTTAACCGGCAGAGTCGGTAATAAATAAATGATGCGGCATGTCTTTAACAACAAGTAATAATCCATCGAATCGTGTGCCAGAGTTACCGCGTTTCTGGTTACAACCGTCACAGCGGTATCGATACTGTATCAAAACGAAAATGTATAAAACGATGTCACGAAATATTTTTTCAATTTCAATAAAAATACGAAACATAATTACAGTAGTTATAATAAGTCAGTGGAATATTAATAATTTTCGGAATTTTCTCGATACGCACCGCGGCGCATCGTTCGTGCGAAATTAAACGTCAACGTACGTCTAGTTAATAATATAATTAAACGTACGAGTTTTACAGTAATATTTGATCAACCGGAACTGTCGTGACAAAAACTAATAAACGATACCGTGACGGTCGTCAATTACCGTTTAGAATGGAACGCGGTCGGACCCGATAGAACCGCGGTGTCACTACGGTTACCTCGGTGCTCTTGGAATGTCCCCCGCGCTTCATGCACCGTCACGACGGTGATATTTGACGCTGTCGCCTGGTTACCGGCCGATAACCAGACAACCAGATAACCGGGCCGGTAGTTTATACGCTCGCGACAGAAGTTTAACGTGGTAACGCCTGCGCCGCGAGTGTGCCGTATCACTTCGCATTACTTATTTGCTTACCGTACGGCTGGGCTCCGAAATTGCTTGTCTTCCGTTATCCACGCACACGCGGCGTTAGATCATCGGAGATTTTCGCGTGGTTTATCCATATTTTATTACCGCCGTTCTCGGACTGTACCCCTCAAGGTCCACACTCGCGTCATCGCAAAGCGAATCTAATATTTATACAATAAAGTCATCTCGGTTATATTGCGCGCATAAAACTCGGTTACATAATTTAAACCGTGCTCGTGATGACTTTATGAAAAATGCACATCACAGGGTTCTCGTAACGGAAACCGTGTTTTTCGGTCGAATTTTCCGCGAAAATACAGAGGCCACCGCACCTCGTTTCTTGTGCCCGTACGCTTTACGCGTATAATTTTCCCGCTACTTTCGTACGCATCTTTCGGCTCCATCCGGATTCAGTACAAGAGTTCGAAACCGCGGATCAGAGTTGTTTTATAAGCAAAATTGGAATTCGGATTTTCAGTATGTTGTCGCAGAACAGGGTTGTTTTAAAGCAAAGGATACGAAATGCCGTACACACAATAATTGCTTTGGCGTCAAACTACATCGATTTATGTATTTTTTTTTTATTCTTTTTACAATTTTTTTTTCATTTTCCAAAAAGTTGGTTTTTCGTTTTTTTTAAACCACACTTTTTTTTTTAGTAAAGCAAAATACTTAAATTTTTTCACACACGGCACCGTGTTTTTGTTGTTTACAGTATAGAAACTTACCCTGTATATCCTACCCTCCGAACTACTCACCTACAACAGCGACCTACCCTCGAGCAGTACCGATTTTTTGTACTGTGATACGGTATAATTGTCTGTTAACTATTAGCAAAAAATATAATATTTCGTGTAATACAAAATATACGGTATGTGAATTCGATTCTATAGTGACGGTGTTCCGTTGCTCAGGCTTACGGATTATTTTTTTAATTTTTTTCGCGCCTAATTAAATTACCGAATTTAAAGTATATAATTGCATAATTCATGCAAATTATAGAAGACAACATTATTGTTAGGCGCGTCCTCGAGTCGGGTTTTTATTGTTCCAACCGTACAAATAAATACGTAACAGTCCCATTAATATAATTATTATTAATGTAAACGATTGTTAATTCGCGAGTTTATCGCGTTGCCTACCTGATTAAATTGTCGTGTTTAGTTGCTGGTAAAACGGGCGGGAAGGTCGTAAATTTTTGAATAAATATTTTCCGAAGAATGGCGCGCGTGAAACGAATTTGCGTAGGTCACGTTTGTGCGATAACACAACAATATAATAAATAATTATGCACTGCATACACGATTATTTCGTATAACCGTCGGCAAATACATTTACACGTATTCGGAACAGCCGTGTTCGGTTTCCGGCCACCTCGAAAATTAAAATTGAAATAGGCGGTATTGATTGATCGATTTAATGGTTTGTAACTAATATATGAGGCCAGTGGCGTGCGCATGAGTGTCGGATGCTGTATCCCACTCCCGTTGTCTGAGGAATTCAACCACGAGAGTGTTTATTCAGTAGTTTTTGCTCGAAGCGATATATTTTAGCCGAGCTACAAAGAAAAACGGACGATTTATTGAGTAAAAATTTGCCTTTTCCTATCAGGTTTTTAAATTCTCATTGTCAGCTTTGGTATATCGCGAGAAGATTCTGCGATTAATCGTGTATATTAATTACTACATCCGTTCGTGTTGAAAATTTCCACGGCACGGCGCTATATATGACCTAATGAAAATGGCTTCATGTACAGTTATTAGGAGCGGAGGTCTTTGACCTCGATTCTTGAGACGTGCGGGTTAGACGAAGCCCATGTGATGGACGAACATGTGAGTGTAAATAGATAAATGTGGTTTTTCGAATTCCATCGAACTCGATCTTTAGTAAAATTTTTAATTCGAACGCGTTTTTACCGCTACAATGTTCATGTAACGTAAAACTGCAATATTTATTTACATTGAATTGAATAACTAATTTACACGTACCGTATTGTATTATCACGTTGTATTAGGCCCCGCGGACATAATATGATCGTGCACGGCCCGTTGAAGTTACGGCCGTAATTAACAGCGTACACAAACGGCATACGCAAAAATATACACGAGTATATCCAAAAAATATTTATAATCGTTTTCAATTTGTGCGAGTGTTTTTTGTTTTTTTTTTTTTTTTATTTTGTTTTAACAATAATTTTGTATAACACGAACAATCGTACGGGCCACACGTTAGTTCGTGTGTGCGGGAAATTCGCGTCGTTTCGCCGTCGGTTTTTATCCGTTAAAACTAGCCGCTTTAACGGACCGATTATCACATTACAATCGTCTGATCGTTTAACGGCCGGACGAAATAGCCGAGGCCAGTAAAACGGATATTCCGCCAAGTTTTATTGCGGTACCATGTCGTCCGACCGGGGAACCGTAAACGCGTTTTCGGCGACACGTATTTAATTTACTGCATACGCTATACGGGGTGCGCGCGAGTAATTACCGCGGGATAACCGACACTCCGAAAACTCCGAAAAATCGCGTTCGACCGCTGTGTCGCATATCTAATCTCGCTCTTCGCGCCGCCTTCGTACATCCCATCAGTAATCGCCAGTCACATTTTTTTTCTCCGCCGCCCACATATACGTGTACCAGATGAATCGCAGCGGTTGTTGCACGTTTTGGTATAAATTAATACATCGGGCACACCGTAGCTCTAGAAAAATAACACGTTTGAGCGCAAATCGATATTATATCGTCCGGTAACACGCCTAAAAAAACAACACTTTAATATTTTAATATTACGAATTGACGTGATATCGTTTTTATTGATTTTGAAATTCGGTAGTGCCTCATTAGGAATCAGGCACGTGCCCAGAGCAAGGATCTGGGGGGGGGGGGCGCAAAAGTTTTTTTTACAACACAAATACAATTAAGATATAATATAATATATTATTTTATCGTACACAGCAGTGATTGAAATATGATATCAGGATCTATAGAATTACAATAGTTCTTAAAAATTATCCTTAACACCTTCCCCATGACAAAATCGTTTGACAGCCACCTTAAGTCGCGTTACGGCCGCATCAGTCATTATGATCAGTTGTCAAGTACCCGCATCTTATCTATTTTCTCCTATCTTCCCGGCGTACACGTTTTACTAGACTATATAAAATCTCTTATAATATATTAGTCATTCTTAATCCTGTGGGACTCAGAACGTGGTCGTCTTTAAGGAGGGGAGGTGATGAGGGCAATCGTCCCCCTCCTGCCCGAGAGAAGTGGACTTACGTTGGCATTTGACATTGGTCCAGAAGTAAGTAAATAATAATCATTATAGTATTTGACATCATTTTTCCTCTTATCGATGAAGATCTTAATTGTCATCCTTCGTAGACATATATTCGTGATACAACTATAGATAATATGACCATAACAATTACTATAACCGTTATTTGTGGTTAATAACCAAGTTTGATGTACATGAACACAAAACTAAACACATAACGCATAACAAGACGATTCGTACTAAACTAGTCGCTAGACTTTGGTTGGAGACTAAGATAAACTTTATATGTTAAACGATGAACATACAATAAGAAAACATTATTTAAAGAATTGTTACGTAAAATAATATATAAATTATTGTATTTGATTACATTAAATATTTAATATATATTTACCATTAATAATAATTTGTTTAGTTAAAAAAGTAAACACTTTTAGTATACGGTATTTTTGTACATTCAATTTAATACATCTGATGAATGGTAGAAGATATTAAAATATTGTTAAACTATAATTTATAGACAGTTTTGTTTTGTTTGAAACATATTATATAAATAATTTCGATTTTTTTTAACGGTTTGCGAAATATTTAAAAAAAATATCAAAAATTCCCATTAATGTTGAAAAATTGAACTAATTAAAATTTCAGGATCAATTCGACACGGGTTAACCTTGTTTGACTGACTCGAAATTTATCGTAGTTCATTTTTTATACATATAAAACCGTTTTTAGAGGGTGAGCCCATATCTGGTTATTGTGTTTATTGATATTAATTTTTTTAAATTTTTAGCCCCTCCTCCATAGCCAAGGTCTGGAAACGCCCCTGACTCAAGAGTGTAACAACATATTATCGTAGTTTATATTGTTTACAATTTTATCGCGGCGGCGGGACGGCTAGGCCTGAGTTTCAGTCAGAGAGAACAAACCCCAATTACCGATTCCGTAAAAAAAAAAGAAAAAGAAAAAGAGGTGGACAAAATCCTTTAGGTGCTTGGACCGGAACTGACCGCTCTTTTATATGTACACTATCAAAATCTCCTTTTCCGGAATACTCGCACGTGATTCTTCCGCGGTGCATATTGCAATAAATTATCGCCCTTCGACCTACTGTGCAATGTGCAGTTGGACGTCCATACCTCCAATATTTAACCGAAAAAAATGGCGCGTGGACGTCCCCGAATAATTGTTCGTTAGCGGCCACGTTATTCTGTTTGTGACGTTTTCTCGTCCTCGTCCTCCATTGGTCCCCGAGTGTTTTAGATTTTCGGCAACGAGTGACCACTGTCGAACGCACTCGTGTGACTTACCGGACCGATTAACGGCAGTTGATTACAAATCCAATACAAACAACCGCGAAGAAAAAATAAGCCGTTCGACAACGCCCGCTCAACGATAATAATTAATATTAATTGCGTATAAAGTAAATAAATAGCGACATACATTTTTACTGTGATATACCTGATGATGAGTTTTTAATTCGAATTGGTTCGTTTATTTATTTTATTTTTGTACAAAAATTGTTTTAGTTATACATATATATTTACTTTATTTGCTCACGAGTATTAGACGTTTTAACAATTTTATTTTAATTTTATTATTTTGTCATTTATTAATTATATATTTACGTAGACGAGCATTTCGGGACGCGGACCTTCTCCCGCGGGGAGAAGGAAAAGACGAAGGCAACGGAGACAACATAATGGCGGAAGTCCTACTCTTTTTGCCTTCCCCCCAATTTTTACCGGACACCGTAGCGTAAACAGATTGTCGTACGGGAGAAGTTTTTTTTTTTTTTTTTACTATTCTCAACGTCGTCGTCTCGAATCCCGAACGACCGTCGTGCGACCGGCAACGCGTCCGTCGCAGTATTGGCTGCCGGACACGGTTTTTCATCGTATACGACGCGCGACGCGCGAATCGATTACCGTGCGCACCGGCCACCATGGTCACACTGTACGGCGTCACGCGAGCGCGCGGCGAGCGGTAAACCAGCGCTCGGCGTCGCACTCGTACCGTAGTGCACGCTATACACATTGTCCGCGGTGTCGCGACTCGCGAGTGCCAGCCCGTCTGCCGTGCCGAACGCGCGCGCCGAGAGTGCCATTAGCAGCCGCACGTCTCCGCTGTCGCTTACCGACCCCGTGACGGTACTCGCCGCCAACCGCTCCGCCCGCGTTACGATGGCGGCCGCGGGCCGCCGTGGACGGTCGCCACTGCCGCCGCACCGTAACCGTGACCGCGGTGGACGGCGATGATGTTCCCCGGGTCCGGTCTACCGGCGCAGCGCGCGGCCATGGCCATTGACGACCCGGATCACATGCCCCTGATGCCGCCGTCTTCGCCCTCCCCGCCGCCGACACTGACGCTGCGGAACGACGGAGGCCGCGCGTCCGTCGTGGTGACCGTGGACGGGTCCGGGTACGGCACGTCGTCCAGCGTCCGGATCATCAGGGAACCGTCGTTGACGTCGCCGCAGCCGCCGCCGTCGTCCACGGGCTCGAAGAAGACCGGTTCGGCGAACGGCGGGTTCGCCATCAAGTCGCCGTCCAGGTCGGCGCATTCGTCCGCGTCCGCCAAGACATCGGCACAGGTACCGGCGTGAGAGGGAGGTGGTACGGCCCGGTGCGGCGGGCGGTTGGTGGGCGGGGGGTTGTTTACGGCGGCGCGACGGTCGGCCGCCGCGGCGAGATGCATCCGGTGCCGCTGCAGTTCCCCGGGGCCGGACGTGTCGGCGAGTAACGGGTAACGGACGACGGCGACAATAATATTATTACGACGGTATGCCGTAACGGCAATGGTAATTCTACCGATAGCAATAATAATAATAATAATAACAACAACAACAACGATAGCAAATAATCTAACAGATATCGCGCGAATTACGTTATATTTATTATTATTATTATCTCTATCGATTGCCGCCGAGCGTCCGGGGCGCGAATGGGCGGGGCTTAGAGTCTGCGCTGCACCGCGCCGTCCGCGGGAACGGGACCGAGCCGACCCGGTAGGCGGCAACGTAGGGGGACGTACGGTTTTTTTTTTTTTTTTTTTTTTACTTCTCCGACATCACGTAAATAACAATTGTACCCGTGGCCGGCGTAAATAACAATTTACACGGTCGCGCGCGGTGTACGGCAACCGCTACAATCGCCGTGTCGCGGCCGGTTGACCATTGTCGTCGTTATCCTCGTTATTATTACGATTGGCACCGCGCGGTGACGGTGCCGAAAATCCGGAAACGCGGGATTTTCCCGGGGCTTTTCGTCCGTCCTTAGCGCCGTTCGGCCGTCTGACAGCTGGATTTCGTGGAGCGCGGGTTTTTTGATAGATAGGCCACCGTTGTGGGTGAAAAGTCAGGAAGGCACAGGGTAAATGTTATCTATATCTGTACGCAACGATTATCCATTGCTAACGAAAAACGATTCTGAACGAGGTTTGATAGTGTGGCTTGCTTATGTCATATTATGGTAAAATAAATGCGTGCGCATTATATATTTTCTTTAATAATATTTGTTTAACGTTATCCCGATTTTCTTCCAATGTTTCCCGACATGTTCCATTTATCGGGAAAACTCCTGGGAAAATCAAAAATTACCTCCCTAAAGTACCGCCCCGGGAAAATTCCCTTTCGGTAAGAGCGCTATACTTGCTATTTCGGAGGAAGATTTCCGGTAGAATTTTCGTACACAATAAAAAAAAGGGGGAATAAAAATTAACGTCTTTGTAAAACCGAAACATTCTTCGCTACACTCAGAGTCTAAAACAGAAACCAAATTGAAAAAGATGGCCTGGCCGATCTCGCGTGCACTGAATCCAATCGGTTTTCGGTGTTTTCGTACGTAAAAGAATAAAAAAAATATTGATATCCGATTCCCTCGACAATATTCCGTTGTCGATTTCCAAAATAGTGCGCCGCGTTTTTTCGTGTGGTCGCTTGTTGTAAGAGTCGCGTAAACGGGATTGTGTGGGCACACAACCTCCGTGGGTTTTCGACGGGTCCATAATTTAAACCCCCCCCCAGAATTCGGCGGTCCATGTTCAGAGGCGATCAATATTCACAGTGCGAGACGCGGTCGTTACGAATTTACGTTTGGCCGGACCGTACGGGAAAAACGAATGTGACCGCGAACGTCGACCGGCTCATTTTTTCCTATAGTACGAAACGTCTTTCGGCGTCCGTACAGCGGAGCGCCGCAGTCGAACGCGGAAATCGTTTCGAACACCGGAAACTTATCCGAAAACCGTACTGTTAACGGGACTGCGATTTTTCGCCGAACAACTCCGGAAACGGTCGCGCCACAATAAACGCGATAACATTATCACGTTTTACGATTCTCTGTCCGCTCCGTCTTTATGTGCCCGGCCGTGTACTTCGGGGTCGGCCGAAATTGCGATTTACGATTGCCCATAACGGCCAAATGTATTGTGTCATAACTATAAATCATCGCCCCGTCGTCGGTTCGGACCCCGAACTGTTAATAACGTCTCGCGGGTGTTCGAATCGACGCGATTGTTAGAAGAGGTTAAGCGATTCGAAAAAAATAAAAATAAAAAATTGCGTCCGCTCTGTCCCCACGGAAACGCCGTTGAAACCTCGTGGCGAACAGCAACGTTTTCGGACGTGGGCGGTTCGCAATCGTTTTCCGGACGTTGAGAATATAATTAATAACACCGCGCCGGTACCGTTTTCGCGAAAATTATATTACGACATCGCACGGATCGTAACATCACGTTGCGTATAATTGGAAACGTTTCAAAGTCGACTTTTTTTTTTTTAAAAAAAATTACTCGTGCGAAACATTTAGAATTCGGTCGTGGTTCTAGCGAGCGACGAGGAGGAGGAGGCGGAGGAACAGGAGATATTGAATTGTACACCGCGCAGCATAATATTATAAAAGTAACGAATATTGTCGCCGGATGAAAAGAAAGGAAAACAACACCCGCGGGCAGCAGCGGAGCTTCTGTCGTCACCAGAGTCGAATTTCGCCCCTCCGGTCCATTTCGTGTTATAGAAATATTTTTTATGTAAACAACCGAATACAATACGGGCACTACACAAAACTATACTACTTCCGAAAAAAAAAAAAAAACCCGTGAAATCCGAGCGTCATAAATATTATAGTAGAGGCGTGGGTGTTGAACGGTGAAACTCCCGAAAGGTACGCGTCGTATTGAAACTGACGCGTTGCGATTGCGTCCCCGGTAGGTTCGTCCGGAAGTTTTGCGGTGGTGTGTTCAAAGGCTAAAAACACCGTTCGCACGTGACGACGCGGGCCGAACTCCATATTATCGAAATATAATCAAACTTTTATCACTACGAAATCGAATTTCCGAGCTCGTTCGGTCCACGGGGAGTCGCCGAAAGTATCGCAAACTACCGGAACAGATATTATTATTTACGTTTTAACAGACGCAAAAGACAGCGGTGGTCTCTGTTGTTTATGGGAACAATTTGACGGAAAACATCGATATTTTCATTTGAATATCCAATCGAGAAAATCGCGTAAAAAAATAATGGACGATGTGACTGTTGCAAGTGAGGAACGAGAATAGCAAGCTGATAGGCTTACTATAAAATGATTGAATTCCGAACGATTGAATCATAATAATTCGATAGGACGCAGATAATAGTTGTTGTTGTAGTTTTTAAAAAGAGTTTTTTTTGGATGGGGGGTTTTATAAATTTCGTGTTCTGTAAATTATTTATTATGCAGACAAAGGCTTTATGAAACGGCCAGACAAGTACTTTTAAATAATCGTCCAAGAGAAGAAAAATCAGTTTGATCTCGTCCGGGTAAAAGTCCGAACAAATTCCAGACGAGTTTTTGTATTCACAGTTTTAATTCAAAAAAACGGAGAATCGCCTGTTCCGGTTTTAATTTATTTATTAATCGCGGATTATAATAATAATTGTACACAGATATTCGGTAGGATTTATCCGGTTTTTGTGCGCGCAAATTCAAAATTCACACTAGTCCATTTTACCTGTTACGTATTACCTCCGTGTAATATACCGATCGGACTTGTGTTGTTTCCGTTCAATTATCGCTTAACTGTTCAAAGATGGAAAAACGTGTGTTCAAAATTGACAAAAAATTGATTTTTTTTTTTCAAACTCAATGGACCTATCCGGTCGTTACACGATCCCGTTAATTTACGTAATACAGTATTGTACACGTGGCTATATAATTCTATTATTTTTGGACAGACTACAAGCCGAGAGTACTCGTAATTCTTTGGCTTTACAACTTCGTTTTACATTTTTTTTTTGTTTTAGTCACACAATTCAAGAAATGTTGATGGAATGTCTAGTGCTGCTACGATCTTTCTTTTTTTTTTTTTGCCACGCGTACCCATTTCCCGGAAAACAGTGATTTGCATTTTATTGACACTTGGATTTTAATCTATTTCCTTACCGTAGTTTTTGAGACGCCGACAAATTTCGAACGTTTTTTCCTGTACGAGTTAGTCGCGTCGTCGTGTTTTAAGAAATCAACTTCTTCTGTCGTCGTCAGACCGTAATTCCGGAAAATTCATACCGATTCGTGAAAATGCGTACGTCATTATCTATTCTCGTTTTAGGAGTTTCATCGTTTTTTATTTTTTTTACAGAACATTGAACGTTTAAGCGTTTTCCGACTTTCACGTCGTGTCGTAATAATTATGAATAATTTGAAAAACGCAAAACAAACAACTCTACGGTATCGACGAAAACGTTCGATATTCAAATACGTGTTCAAGTTACTCATGGTTTTAAACTCGCAATTAAACGAGATATTATTTTCCCAACGCTATAATACACCTCTACCGTTTATGATTCAAGAACAATTTGAAATCCACACCGGAGTAGTCGTAAAGGAAACGGTAATACATTTCATGTTTAGACGATCGTCACGTATAAAATGAAAATTCACAAATTCGCAAATAATCGACGACCCGTGACGTTGAAAGGTATTTACCTTCTGTCGCATGTTAAACCGCACGCGGAACATCGTTGGGAATCGTTTTTTCGGTCGCATTGCGATTTATTTTTGCTCTCGGGTGTAATCAAATTAAACGATCACTGCCTCACTCTCGTCCTACATTACCGCGACGGTGATGACCGCAGGACTGAAAATGTACTGCATAAATTCGTATCACCTGTGGCTCGATTCGTTTTTAAATAATATAAATCATTTTGATAAGCAATTATTATTATGGTGGTCACGTCCTAATCGCTGAAAAAATATCGTCGATTAATAGATGATCAATTTATCGCAGTCAAATCGCGTATAGTGCGTAATTAATATTCATTAGATTATTCGTACAAATTAAACGAAAAAAACAATTTAAAACGATTATTATATCCGTATAATAATCACAATAGGTATTATAAATGCGAGCGTGACTGTTTTTCTGGTACCTTTTCACGGTTAAACGGCTCAACCGATTCCGATAAAACGTTGCAGGGGAATAGCCTATTGCGTCCCGGAAACGGACATTGGACCGTACGTTTTATGTCGGAATCCGACCCTCAAGGGAGGGGTTGATATTCGATTTTTGGTCTAACACTCCGAAATTTGCATTTTATTAGATTAATTCTGATTTCGATCGATCCATTTTTCAGTTGGAAAAATATAGGGATACACACACAAACACACACGCACGCGCGCGCGCACAAGCAGTTGAGTTTCGGAATAGAATTTTCGAGAAATAAGTAGAAACTACAAAAAGTGATACGGTGACATGTAAATCATTTAAAAAAAAAAAAATTGAGAACAAGTGATTTCGATCATTATACGGCTATATGTTATCAATTATAATTATCTGACTGTCCCTTTATGACCAGGAGCGTTATTTGAGCGAATAATATTTTGGCAGCCTATTTTTAAAAAAATATTTTTTTTAGCCTGCATAAAATGTTATAAATGCGACGATATAATATAAAATTTGAAGTATAGAGTGTCCCATTAGGAACGCTGGATATAAATTGCCCGGTATTTTTTGTTTTATTTGTTGGCTGACCTGTTTTTCTTATCATTATCATCTATAAACTCTCTTTAATGATACGCTGTGAAGGTTTTATCGATTTATTTTGTTTTATTGATTTATTTTGATTGTTTAGTAGCTTTTTTTTTTTGTGACCATGGTGCGACTAACTATTCAAAAACGCGTTTTGGTTATTAAGACTTTTTATTGTCATGATGGAAGTTTTGCCGAGACAGTGCGCTATATTAGATGGATCATAGATCAAAATAGGGCACCTAATGAGTCGATTTATAATTAAGTTCAATGAAACTGAATCGAACCAAAACACGTTCTTGTATAGTGTTAATCGCACCATGGTTACAAAGAGAAGATTAGGAACTATCAAAATAAATCAATAAAACAAAATAAAGCCATTAAACCTTCACAGCGTTTCATTGCGGAAAGTTTATAGATAATAATTATAAGTAAAACAGTTCAGCCAACACAAAAAATAAAGAAAACCGGACAATTTAAATCCACCGTTTTTAATGAGACACCATATACAAATTGCACCATTACCAATGATGCAATACCTTTATCGGTGTTCGCCCGTCTGAGGTGTGAGGGTTAAACATTAAGAGTGATTTATTGTTAATTGATAATATTTATCATGGTTATTAATGTGTTGTGATGTGAAAAAATCGGAAAAAACAAATGATGTTTAATATTGAAATTTAATTTCTTAATTTTGTTTTAAGAAAAAAAACATTTGAGTTCTTCAATGTTAGCAGGTGGTGAAGTGAAATTGACTTGATCCAAATGTTTTCATCCCTATTGAAAAACTAAAATAATTCAGTATAGTAAAAATCTTAAACAAAAAACCAGGAATGGTATTCCGGTAGAATTAGTGGAAATGGTTATAGGGGATCAACCACCACGGGAATTTTATTTGGCACGGTAGAGGCCGTGCGGGTGCTATAAAATAAGTATATTCAAATAATGAATCATATGAAAAAAATCCAATTTTGCAGAGTGGCTTTAAATTTTCCACAGACTTTCAAATGTATATGCGAGAATAAATTATAATGCAGTAAATATACTAATGAAATGTATGCATAGTGTGTTTGAAATCTATAAAGCAAATGAACGAATGCACTAAAAAAAACTCGTTTAATTCTTTTTGTAGTACGTGGCCCATCATAAAAGACCATCTTGCGAAAATTAAAAACCTATCTCTGCACAAGTTAATATTAAAGAACCACCTCACCAAAAAAACGTTCAAAAACCGCCACTGTAGTGAATAATAATTTAAATACTAATAATAATTTAAATACTTTTAAATTTTCCGGTCACTATTGGCAAAATATGAAATAAACAAAATAAAACGAATGAAAT